>JBBBDQ010000558.1:1515000-1660000 GCA_037127315.1 Ascarosepion bandense
CCAATGCATTTTTTGCATATGCGTGAGTTTCGCTTTCATTACGACAATGTATTTGTGCATAACGCATTCGGCAGTTCTGCTTCTTCTTCTTCTTCATCTTCTTCTTCTTCATCTTCTTCTTCTTCTTCTTCTTCTTCTTGTGCCATGTCTTTTCAGAATGTAGGCGATCATGGCCTTCCACGTCTCCCTATCTCTGGTAGCTCTTACCACGCATTCTCCTGTTAACCTACCCAAACCCCGCTCTGCTATCCACTTGCTCAGGCCCTTCAAATATGCTACACGCTGCTTTTCCCTGTCTCTCTTTCCCTCTATATGACTTGTGAGTATCAGATTCTCCAAGCCTTCTTTCCTCATCACATGTCCCAAGATCTTCACCTGTTTTTTCTTATGCTCAAAATTAATTTCCTTTTCGTTTCCATCCTTTCCAAAACCTCATCATTTCTCACATGCTCGATCCCTGATAGCCACAGCATCCTTCTGTAGAATCACATTTCAGCTGTTTCAAGTTTATCCTTCATCTTTTATGACATTATTCAGCATTCACTGCCATAACGAAGAACAGACATTACAAAGCAATCAAGAACTTTTCCTGTCTCTTAATACACTGCTTAGCTTCTGGAATGCATTTTTGGCCATGCCAATTCGCCTTCAGATTTCAATGTCGCACTTTCCGTCCTCCGTTAGAACTCTTCCCAAGTACTTAAATTTTTGTACTTGTTTGATTTTAGTATTCTCAACCTGTAATTGGCATTTTGGGCTCCCCCGTTTGCTGATGACCATACATTCGGATTTCTTACAATTCATTTATCGTCCTTTCTTCATCTACCTTCTTTACGAGGTCTTGTCGTTTCTTTCTGTGTCAGCTATCAACACTATATCATCTGCGTATCTTATGTTGTTCAGATTGGCCGAGAAAAACATCGCCGTACTGGAACAAACCTTCCTATTTACCTGATCTTGCCTCGTATTACTTTCTTCTTTTTCTCAAGCATTAAAGGGACCCGTTATGAAAGCGTGAAGGCCATCAAGAGGGCCGTAACGACAGAGCTGAGGAGCATCCACGAAGAATCCATAGAAGTGTGGCAGATACTGATGAAAAAATGTGTTAGACTGTTTAGATTAAAATTTGTTTGTTACACCAGCTCCGTTAATTTTCAGACAAACCTCGTAGAATAGTGAAGAAATAGAGGGGGCTTGAGATCGAAAGGGGAGCTATATGACCTGAGACACGGAAAATCATTAGTTTAGATGGTGAAGAAGGCTGTGAAAGCAATGGCTGTTCTGGAGCATCTAAAGAAACTTCAAAACAAACATTTCTGTATTGATTCTTGCTACTCTGGATAGTGATTAAAGGCATTTTCTCAAGAAAGGGGAAGTCTACTCGGACCACAGGGGAGTAATTCCAAATCAGGTGAATAATAAATAAGATTTAAAATAAATGTTATATCGAAAGAAGAATTCCATTTTTTATTTGATTGCAATTTGGTTTCAGAAATTGTAAAACTGTAAAAGTATCTTTTCTTAATTAAATCATCCCAAGCAAGGCGATAACGCCGCTAAGATGAAAGGTGCCACTGGAAGTGAAACAGAAGGAAACGTCTTTAGAAGGAACCCGAAACCCAATGATAAACATAAAACAAGAGATAAACCAATACTCTTCTTCAAAAGAGAGGAGGAGTGTAAACCGAGCGACAGGTGAATATATCTTCTATTTTTTTTTTTAATAATCATATCGCCCCAAGCAAGGCAGTTTACTGCCACTGCTGCGTAGGGGGTTACATAGGATGAAAGTTATGAGAAAAAGGAGCAGGTTATAGAGGGTGTCAGGAAGTGGGTAAGAGAAGGATCGGAATACTGATGTGATGAGAGTAGAGTGGACGGAGAAATGAGCATGAGAGAGAGAAAGGATGCAAGTTAGTGAGATAGGAGATTACTATTGACATTGTATTCAAATCTTTGGAGATTGTAGCTGTCGGGAAAGCAAGTAAACGGAAGGGAATTCCACAGGCGGGAAGTGCGAGAGAAGAAGCTATTAGAGTAGAATTTCTGTTTACATTTTATTGGTTTCACAGTAAAAAGGTGGGACCTAGTTGCTAATCTTGTGGCTCGGATAAATTCATATATAGGGAGCACGAGTGAGCTAAGTTCATCGGAGCAGAAGCCGTGAAAATATTTGTAGAAGAGACACAGGGAAGCCACATTACGCCGGTGAAAAAGTGACTGTATCTGAACTGCCAAGTCGGGATCGATCACATGGCAGTTACTCCGTTGGATTTTGTCAATGACCCCTAAGTGGATAGCAGGAGCACCCGACCAGACATAGCAGCAGTATTCAATGCACGGGCGGATGGTAGATTTATATATGTGCAGGATTGTTTCAGAGAGGAAAAACTTCCTGACCCTAGACAGGGAACCGACCTTCTTAGCAGCGGATTTAGCTATGAATTTGATATAGTCATACCATTTGAGATCTGTTGAGAGAGTTAACCCGAGGAGGCACAGTATTTTGTTTTCATGGAGGCTAGCCTGATCCATGCTAATGGGGGGAAATATTATTGTGGAAAATAAATAAATCAATTAAAAATAGAGGCGTTAGAGGTATTGAGTTGAAGTAAAATTTAAAAGGAACTTGCAATCCAATATTCAGCAGGAACCAAGGGATAAATCTTTATACTCGTTCAAAAGACCAGGAATGTCTCGAATGAGACATGACTGACTGGGCAGAAGATTATCCCGCAGAAGGTTGCCATTGCTTTCTGTGGTAAAATGGTTGCCAGCAAAGGCTATATAACCCAATCTGTCCTATTATTTAACCCATAACCGGAGAGAAGAGACGGATTAATACATTCCCAAGAGTATCTAAACTTATTTATAAATGGAACTTTGTCTGTGTGTGTGTGTGGTCCGTTACCTATAGACTCCGAAACGGCAGAACCAATTTTCTTGAAAATTTACACAGTTGTACTATAAGCGTCTGCGAGTATTCTTAGCTAGGATTTGTGGCGAGGTACCCCCGATAAATATCGAAAATTGATAATCGAAAAAATCGGATTATAGAAGGAGTGGTCCGATTTTAATCAAATTTCATACACTCATAGACAAAGACACAAGAAACGATATTCAGAAGTTTCAAGGTTGCAGTTCTTACAATAGTGCAGAAAATCGATAATATATATATATATATATATATATATATATATATATATATATAAGGCAAGATGTTTGTGTGTGTGTCTGTTTATCTGCCTGTATGTCTGTATTTTTTTCAGCCCTTTTATTTTAGTTTTTGCTTCGGATTTGGCTCTAAGTAGGTATAATCGTAGTTCTTAGTCTCAGCCATGATACCATTTACTCAGAGGACATATTTACCCTTCAAAATTCAGTTTACGACGAAAAAACTTATTTGATATCGATAAGAGGAAATCAAAATTTGACTTACATCCATTCAATTTTCTTTCAGTTTACGGTTTCGCTTTAACAGGAAACAACTATTGCTTTTTAGTCTTTCGTGCCAACGTCCAAAGAGTCTGAGCTCCAGGACCATTGATTAGTTTTAAAGCTTTTATTACACCGGAGCAACGCCGGGCTATACTGCTCGTTTGTGCATAAGTGAATGTAAGGAATTCAACTGGAATTCGAACTCGGCACCCCGACATTACTAGGATAAAAACAAATATTGAATATTGCGATACCTACTGTTTTTTTGAGGGGGGATGTCTTGAAAGTTCGTTCGGTTTATTAAGCAAAAGTTCTACTTAATAAGCGAACTTTTTGGCTAATCAAAATTCTTTTTGTTTTTATTTTCGAATAAAGTTTAAATTGTATTTGTTTCTTTATTGACCCAAAACGCATTTCAGTTTCATGACCTAATAATGTCTTACTACAATGTAGACTATAAAGAAAATGCAGACGTCATTATTTAGAGGTTTAAAATTTTCTTTCTCTTCTGTTTTCTTTTTATTTTTTTTATTGTTTCTTTTGGAGTCCGATATCTTTTTCTTTGAATCGAGTTATGGAGAATGAATGTTAACTATTAATTGGGTGTCATCGAACTGTAAACCCTACGTGCGCCCACCCATAATTCTTACCACAGAGCTATCATAAAGCAGAATCCTGTATGAAACGTAAGCGAAGCGGGATATTTCTAGTATTTGCTTGAAATCAAAAGCAAAGAGCTTCGTATGATCGATCGATTTTTCTTCTTTTTATGGAAAACATTTTCCCGGCATCCTTTGCGCCACCAAGACAATGGCGGCAAGAATCTCGATTCTATTTCCCGCCCAAAGATGTCATGGTGACTCCTACCAATTTACTTTGTTCTCTGTCGTTTTCTAACTTGTCCTGTATTTTCTTTTTTTTCTTTTTTTTTCTTTCTTCTCTTTAGAGTTTCCCATTTTTTTCTTCTTTTTTAAAAATTTTTTTCCCCTTCATTTTATTCCCGCACAACTTAATAAATCTGATAATCACAAACTATTACTTTTCTTTCTTTCTTTCTTTCTTTCTTTCTTTCTTTCTTTCTTTCTTTCTTTCTTTCTTTCTTTTTGTTCGGCGTTTATATCCTTCTTCTCTTTTATTACTTTTTCTTTCTTTTTTGATTACACTTTTTTCTTGCTTTCCTTCAATTTATCTTTTTTGTCTTGCTTTTTTTATCTTATTCTTTTTCTTTCATTCTTATTCTTTCTTTTCTTTGTTTGTTTCTCTTTCTTTCTTTTTTCTTTTCTTTCTTTTTCTTTCTTTCTTTCTTTCTTTTGTTTGTCTGTTTGTTTGTTTCTTTTGTTTGTTTGTTTGTTTGTTTGTTTGTTTGTTTGTTTCTTTCTTTCTTTCTTTCTTTGTTTCTTTCTTTACTTTTGTTTGTTTCTTTTTTCTGTTGTTTGTTTTTTCATTTCTTCTTTCTTTCTTTCTTTCTTTTCAGCCTTTCTGTACTTCATTGTGTTTATTATGTTTTTTCTTTTTTTTTCTTTCTTTTGTTTGTTAGTTTCTTTTTTCTTTACTTTCTTTCTTTCCGTTTATTACACTTTTTTGTCTTTCCTTATATTCAGATATTTCTTTCTTTCTTTCTTTCTTTCTTTCTTCAATCTTTTTCTTTCTCAAGATGTTTTCCCTCCATCACCTCCCCACTGACTGAAAAAGATAAATCCAGTCACGTGCACGAAAACCAATCGCATCTGTTCGGGTGACGACCGTTAAAGTATCGTGGAAAAATCGATCACCTTCCTCTCCGTATGATCATTCCAACAACCACCAACGCCCCCTCCTGCTCCACCTTCATGGCATGCTTGCGCACGCAACCGCCCCCAATCCCCCCACCAACCCAAATCAATAACTTTGCAAACTCGACAGTTCCAATTTCAGACTCTTATTTTATCGGATTTCACGACGACGAATATCGATCAATCAATCGATTGCCAACCTTAACTTCGCTAACATCTGACTCTGGGCCCGACCCCACCCCCGCTCCACTTGGTTATAAATGAATGAACAAGATAGATAGATAGATAGATAGATAGAGAGAGAGAGAGAGAGTGAAAAAGGGAAGGAGAGAGAGACGGAGAGAGGGAGAAGAGGGAAAGAGAAAGGGGAGTGCGAAAGACAAAGAGGGAAAGAAAGTAAAGAAAGTAAAGAGAGAGAAAAAAGTTAGATAAGAAAAATGTGAGAGAAAAACAAAGAAAGAAAGATAGAAAGAAGAAACAAAAGAACAAAAAGAAAGAAAGAAAGAAAGAAAGAATGAAATGATGCGAAGAATAGAGAAAGAGGTGTAAGAGATTAGGAGAGCATGGAAGAGAAAGGAAAAAGCCAGACAAGAATGAGAGGGTTAATGAAAGGAAACGAGAAGAAGGAGAGAAAAAAAAGAGTCAAAGAAGTGAGAGATCAATGAATTGATCGATAACTAAATAAGAATAGATTAAACTGGGAGGAGGGGTGGTTGAGGGCAAAGGGGATATAAATAGAGATAGATAAAGTAATGAAGTGAAATTAGTAAAGGATGAGTGGACTGACTGATATATATATATATATATATATATATATATATATATCCACCCGTTCATATCTATCTATCTATCTATATATATATATATCTGTCTGTCTGTCACTATCACTTTCTAACTTTATTCATATCTGTCTATCGATAGATAGATAGATAGATAGATAGATAGATAGGTAGATAGATAGATAGATAGATAGATATGAATAGATTTAGAAAGAGATAGTGACAGGCAGATCTATCTATCTATCTATCTATCTATCTATCTATCTATCTATCTATCTATCTATCTATCTCTCTCTCTATATATATATATATAACGAATTAGAGCATTCTAACTACTGGCGTTTGACACATCTTACGCTAAAAAGTCTACCTCCTTCTACCGAGCGCTCAGTAGACGCCAATTTGATCGGGTTTCAATTCTGGGTTAAAAGAAATCGGATGTCTAACCGTACTGATGAGCTGTGATACAGCGAAACAGATCTGTCTGCGGATGACTATATCTAAACTTATTTATAATGGAACTTTGTCTGTGTGTGTGTGTGTGTGTGTGTGTGTGTGTGTGTGCGTGTGTGTGTCCGTTACCTATAGACTCCGAAACGGTAGAACCGATTTTCTTGAAAATTATACACAGTTGTACTATAAGCGTCTGCGTGTGTTCTTAGCTAGGTTATGTGTCGAGGTACCTCCGATAAATATCGACAATCGATAATCGAAAAAATCGTGTTATAGAAGGAGTGGTCCGATTTTAATCAAATTTGATACAGTCATAGACAAAGACATAAGAAACGATATTCAGAAGTTTCAAGGTTGCAGTTCTTACAATAGTGCAGAAAATTTGATATCGATACGAGGAAATCAAAATTTAACTTACACCCATTCATTTTTCTTTCAGTCTACGGTTTCGCTTTAACTGGAAACAACTATTGCTTTTTAGTCTTTCGTGCCAACGTCCATAGAGTCTGAGCTCCAGGACCATGGATTAGTTTTAAGCTTTCATTACACCCGAGCAACACCGGGCTATACTGCTAGTATATATATATATATATATATATATATATATATATATATATATATAGATAGATAGATAGATAGATAGATAGATATGAATAGATTTAGAAAGAGATAATGACAGGCAGACACATAGATAGCTAGCTAGATAGATAGCTAGCTAGCTAGCTAGCTAGATAGATAGATATTGGCATA
Organism: Ascarosepion bandense; assembly: GCA_037127315.1. Classification (NCBI taxonomy): domain Eukaryota; kingdom Metazoa; phylum Mollusca; class Cephalopoda; order Sepiida; family Sepiidae; genus Ascarosepion; species Ascarosepion bandense. The sequence goes on from JBBBDQ010000558.1 coordinate 1,522,193, forward strand.
TATATATATATATATATATATATATATATATATATATATATATAAACAAATTGTGATAGATGGATATAATCTGAATAGGTTGAGATAGAGAAATAGATCAGATTTCATATCTATGTGTATATTTAAACAGAAATAGATGATACATACATGATGGATGTCGTCTCGCTGACAAGTTTCATTCATGATTTAGTTCTCGCGAGAACGACAATAGCTCTTGAAGACAGCGAGGCTTGAAATTCTTATTGCAGACACGTCAGTTGTTCTGTAAAGAATTTCAATACCTAAAGAGAATAGATACATGCATAAAACTAAACATGAATTCAAAATGAGATGAGAGGTACACATAGACGGAGGGTTACGGTTGCAATACGTAAATTGTCGCCATTTTACATTTTTAATTTTCTGCATGCACTTTTTTTTTTGTTTTTGGTTCGCCAAATTCACAATATAGTAGGGTCAGTTGGTCACCGTCTGTGAGTAAAACGTTACCTTGACGCAATTCACTCCGCCAGAAATTTAGAAACATCATGGTGTACTGCTTGGCATTCGCGCCGTAAGTTTCAATACTAGCATTTCAGAATATTTTGGTGTCAATCTGAGGTGAGTGTAGAGGATTCGGAGAGAGTTCTATGAGCCTAATGGTGATTGCGAATGTGTTTTAATTGATCTCTAGTGGCGGTGACGTTATGCCTCCATTCATATTCCCACAGGGCCTCAGACTCAATTCAAAGACCTACATCAATTGTCTGAATAGATCAAGACGATAGCTGCTGTAAAACCCTATGTCTGGCAACATGACTGTGCACCGGTCCAAACAGGCCGGAGAACCCAGTCATGGTTGTCAGCCAATTTCTGCGACCACATCATCCCTTACATCTGGTCACCGAATTCCCCCAAGTTGCAAACCCGTTCATTATTATGTGTGCATCGCAGTTGAACAAAACTCTTTGTAACACCAAAGATGAACTGAAAGCTAGGATTATGGCGGCACTCACTAACTTAAACAAGGATACCAACCAGAAGATATGAAGGAGATTCTGCAATTGTCTAGAGGCCGGAGTTAAAAAAAAATGTCCATTTATAAATTAACTCTTTTGTGTTTCAATATATATTTGCGTAATTTTGGTAATATATCTGTTAAAATGAGATGTCGGTATTATTTTCATTTTTGCATAATTTAGACGATAATTCATCCATCGCAACCTGTAGATAGATAGATAGATAGATAGATAGATAGATAGACAGACAGAGAGACAGTATATATATATATATATATATATATATATATATATATATACTGTCTCTCTGTATATATATATATATATATATATATATATATATATATACTAGCAGTATAGCCCGGCGTTGCTCGGGTGTAATGAAAGCTTTAAAACTAATCCATGGTCCTCGAGACTCTTTGGACGTCGGTACGAAAGACTAAAAAGCCAATATTGTTTCCAGTTAAAGCGAAACCGTAGACTGAAAATGAATGGATGTATGTCAAATTTTGATTTCCTGGTATCAATATCAAATACATTTTTTTCGTCGTAAACTTAATTTTGAAGGCTAAATAAGTCCTCTGAGTAAATGGTATCATGGCTGAGACTAAGAACTACAATTATACTTACTTAGAGCCAAACCCGAAGCAAAAACTAAAATAAAAGGGCTGAAAAACTGATTTTGATCAGACCAGGTAGGATATAGGGGAATCGATTTCAAATATCAGAGTCAAATAAGTCATCCAAGGATAGAACTGCAATCTTGAAACTTCTGAATATCGTTTCTTATGTCTTTGTCTATGAGTGTATCAAATTTGATTAAAATCGGACCACTCTTTCTATAACCCGATTTTTTCGATTATCGATTTTCGATATTAATCGGGGGTACCTTGACACAGAATCTAGCTAAGAACACTCGCAGACGCTTATGGTATAACTGTGTAAATTTTCAAGAAAATCGGTTCAGCCGTTTCGGAGTCTATAGGTAACGGACACACACACAGACACACACACACAGACAAAGTTCCATTTATAAATAAGTTGATCTCTCTCTCTCTCTCTCTCTCTCTCTCTCTCTCTCTCTATATATATATATATATATATATATATATATATGTAAGACCAAATAAACGTTGAAAAGTGGTATTAACACTGGTGATTCATTATTAGTTCATTTGTCGATGGTCGCTCGTCAGTTAGGACACCACACTGTATGTGTTGTTATCGTTTTTCACAAAAAAAAAAAAATACAACAAAAAGAAGAATAAAAAAAAAGGACAAACAAATCCGAATATGGATTTAAGACATTGGGACTTTAATTCTCTCAGTCAAGCTGGAGAGATGACGTGGCATTCGGCGGTATAATTCTCCAACACAACAACACGCACCGCCCTTGACAACCGGGCAGGGTTCTTTCTCTGGGCTTGCCTGTTGCGTCAAAGCTAGTCTCCCCTACCCTTGGGGAAACCCCGATCTTACTCAACCGCACGCTTGAACGGTTGTGTCCCGATTTACTTAAAATGAAGGTATATTTATATTAAAGACACCCGTAAATTGATCCGTGTCAATCCCCGTTCTAGCAATAGTCATAAATCCTTTGAATCGGATACATCATACTTAAACTTGGCGAGCTTTGGTACTGGAACCATATTTATTTGTTGTCTAAATAAAACTACAGGCTTTTTGGCATGGCTGTCTTCTTATCACACACATATGTATACATACGTGCATACATACACACACCTATGTGCAAACATGGACACACGCACACACACATCTTAGCTTAATGTAACTATTGATGTTTTAACAATTTAACAGATTGATCTTTGAATGTGATACATTTAATTTAAACTTGGTGAGCTTTGGTACTGGAATCATATTTATTTGTTGTCTAAATAAAACTACAGTTTTTTTTAATTTACTATGCTGCCTTCTTATCACTCACATATGTATACATACGCGCATACATACACAAGCCCATGTGAAACTGCACAGTGCCATATATATATATATATATATATATATATGGGGGGGGGGTAGTATCGTAAGAAATTTATGGAACACGTAGGTTTTAAACCCACTGTTCATGTATTTACTTTTCTAAAGAGTGCTCGATACAACGTAGACCTTTATATTGTAATGGTTGTTACAATGATTTATAAAAAGCATATATATATATATATATATATATATACGGCCGACAAGGCAGATATGATTAATTTTTATAAAGCTTTTCTAGCGTTTTAACATTTTCCTGTTTTTTTTTTAACCATATCACACCGAGCAAGGCGGTAACACCACTGATGTGCAGGGGCTACATAAGAGTAAAAGCACTAGATAGAAGAGAGTGACGAGAAAGACAAACCATTTAGAAAGGAGCAAGAGAAGGAAAGGAATACAGGTGTGAAGACAGTTGCAGAGGTGGAGAGAAAGGAAAGGATATACATGGTGGTGAGGAAAGAACTAGGGTCAAGTTAAGAGATGAGTATTGACCTTGCATTTGAATTCCTGGAGGTTGTAGACGCCAGGAAAGCAAGAATAAGGAAGCGAGTTCCACAGGCGGGAAGTGCAAGGAAAGAAGCTGCAGGAATAGAATTGTCGTCTGCATTTGGTTGATCTCACTGTGAATGGGTGAGACCCAGTTGCCAGTCTGGTTGCACGAGTAAACACTTGTTGCAGAGGCACCAGTGACTTAAGTTCGTTGGAGCAGAAGCCATGGAAGTATTTATAGAACAGACAAAGGGAAGCCACATCCCGTCGGTGGGAAAGTGGCTGTAGTTTAGTAGAAGTGAAGGAATATAAAAATTATCCATACTTTTTATTGTTCGAAGCACTTCAGTTATTACTGTAGCCATTTTTAGAGATGGTTTTGTCGTCGGTGTCCAAATTATATATATATATATATATATATAATAACTAAATAGACTGTAAGTATGTAGGCCGTAAATTTATACTAAAATAAACCTAAAAAAACCCCACTAACAAACATAACCTAATTCCGTTACAATCCGGTGCACTAAGGCGTCGGATAAATGGGGAGAAAAAAAGAAATCCGCGGAACAAGAACAAAACATTCAATACTCCGCAGCAAAGAAAAAAACCCCAAACGGAACCAACCACAAGAAAAAGTGCTCGATACAAAGTACAAAAGAAGATATACAAAAGTAGAGCAAAGACACACAAAAATCTTTTTGTATATATATATATATATATATATATATATATATATATATATTATCTTCGTTAATTTACGTAACATGTTTACAGTTGTTGACATTACGATATATTTCAGAGCAGATATGGCTGTTACGATGAATCGAAAATTGTGTTATATGGGCTTGATTTGACTTTTAGCTGTTGGTCGTTCGTGGTCGAGATGTCTAAGACGCGCCAGATCAGTTGGTGGCTTCCCCTATGTTGATAGGGATCGCAGGTTCGAATCCTGCCGAATGACACATTTTCGTAACAAAAAATTATCGTAAATAAAGAGGCCGGTAGAAATAAATATATAATACTGTTTGATTATAAACAGAATATCTACTTAAATACGAGTATCGATCAAAAATAATGTTCAAACAGATCATTTTAAATTGACGATTGTTTATAACCAGTTTCGTTAATTTCCGTGATATGATGTTTATCGTAAATAATCAGGCCGGTAGAAATAAATATGTCATACAGTTTGATTATAAACAGAATATCACATTAAGTATGAGTATCGATCAAAAATAATGTTCAAACAAATCAAAAACTGATATATATATATATATCAGAAATAATAGAAGGATTTGAAATAATTAAGTAATTCATCGAGTTTTTATTCGACCTCAACAGAATGCAGAAAGCACTGGACAGCCGTTTCGTCCTATATTTGGGACTCATCAGTGCACAACGAATTAGACCCGATACCTCTTCGTCACCGGAGCCCGTGGTACAGTTGGTATGACGTTTGCTTAATAACGTAACTGTCTAGGTTTCGATTCCTGGTATGGATGGGCACTAATATAGGACGAAACGGCCGTCCAGTGCTTTCTGCATTCTGTTGAGGTCGAATAAAAAGCTCGATGGATTACTTAATTCACTTGGGTTTATTTGGCCAGTCATTTCTCATTTATAGAAGGTTGGTAGAACGATAGTTCTTTGATTAATATACATTTTTACTTTGCCTCGAACTCTATACTCACACACACATACACACACACACACATATATATATATATATATATATATATATATATATGTACACACACTCACACACACGCATATATATACAAATACATACACACTCATATATATACACTCATATATATATATATATATATATATATATATATATATATATATATCCGAGTGAATACAGAAGGAAGAAAGAATTAAGTAATTTAAAACTGTGCTCGATATATAATATATATAGAGCTGTGAATATCCATTCTTCTTCATTCCTGTTGAAGAGACACTGGAGACCCAATGTCGAAACAACCATATGATTGTAGAGAACACATATATATAAAAAACATTATGTACATGTTCTAAAATATAATTTATTATATATATATATATATATATATATATATATATATATATATATATATATATTATCCTGCGTCTGTGGCACATCTCAGAGTTTCATGCGCTATGCAATCAACAGGTGCATAATATAAACTCACTGTGTTCGTAATATGCATGAAACTCCGAGTCGTGCCATAGGCGTAGGATAATATGTATATTTATTAATATATACTTCTTTTCTACTTGAACAAATAATAGAAATAAGTTATATTGCGGATAATAGAGGAAAAACCCTAAGGTAATTAAGAATAATTCAAAATTATAGGAAATAAATTAAATTAAAATTATTAATTAAAATAAAGATTATGACAGCATTATACTAAAACAAATATGGTAATTTTAACTTAGGCAAATATCTATCTATCTATCTATCTATCTATCTATCTATCTATCTATCTATCTATCTATCTATCTATCTATCTCTAAACAAACGCGTCACGTGATGTAAACAAACTCTTCATTGACGCTCTCGCGAAATCTCGCGAAATACGTTACTAATTCAAATTTTAAAATCATTTGTTTCTGATGAAGGACCGAGGGCGGTTTGAAATATAAAATATAATAGTAGAAATAAACAAATACTATCAAAAAAACATTTTCAAACTCAAAACGTTTTAATATTCTTTCATATATATATATATATATATATATATATATATATATATATATAAAACCGGAATGGAAAAACATAGAACGAGAGTGAAAAGTAGCTATACGAAACGGGAGGTATTATTTCAATTATTCAATAGTATATGGCTAATAAGAAAAAACAGACTAATCATATTTGAAATAAGTAATAGATAAAGTTAAATTAAAAATTTAAAGCGCCGACTAATATTAGTTGATTAGACTATAATAATAATAATAATAATAATAATAATAATAATAATAATAATAATAATAATAATATATATTTATATATATATATATATATATATATATATATATATATAAGTGTCAGTTTGTAACCCTGGGTTTCACGCTTTTGCGATCGTCAGAAAAACAATATATATATATATATATATATATATATATATATATAGAGAGAGAGAGAGAGAGGGGGGTGGGGGGGTAAGAAAATGTTCCTGTGACACGCTAATTTTTTTTTTATTTCTTTACACGCAGATGTATAATTTTTTTAAATGTCCCTTTCACAGATCGAGTTGAATTCTATTCGCTACCTTTTTAACGTTTCCATCTCATTTTTCACCCTCTTTTTTTTCAATTTCCTTCCAAACCTTCTTCTTTATTTCTTTTCTTTTCTTTCTTCTTTTTTTCCTTTTTTCCTTTTTTCTCTTCATTATTGCTACGAATTTTGTTTTTCTTTTCCCTACACCCTGAAGTAGACTTACGGAGTCTTTACCCAGAAACTCTCTTAAAAACTTTCGAATTTTTCCATAATAAAAAAAGATCGGTCATGAAGCGAATTTATTTAGCTCAAATGATCATTCGACATATGTAATTTTGAAGTTTTATATGTAAAAAAACAAAAAAAACAAAACAAAACAAAAACCAAAAAAAAAAACCCCAAAAAAACAAACCCAAAAACAAAACAAAAAACGCATATTTGGCTTTGTAAATAAATAATTTTAATTACATGGAGCCCTCGGGCTGGATAAGTTTTAATATTTAATTCTAAAAAATTAATATTAATAGGATCTCCCTTAGGATTTTAACTAGATGCCCTTCCTTCTGTATATATATATATATATATATATATATATATATATATATATATATATATATAGTGTATCAAGGCAGTAGATAATTTTCTAAACATATACTGTTAAATATAAGTGACAATGAATGTCTATTATGTTTAATCATAAGCCATTCTAAACATCGCATTTTGGCTTTAATTTCAGGTGAAAATAAAGACAAAACTTCTCTAACATTTGGATATTTTTTATTAAGTTGGTTCTAAGCTTTCGGCTCACATGAACCATCTTCAGAAAGGTTATAAGGACGGTAACACAAAAACATCCTCCATCAGCGATGATTTTATCTTGTGTTGACATAAAACTCCGTTAAGCAACGTCAACACTTACCAAAAATAGCAAATGCACCTGAAAATAAAGCCAAAATACGATGTTTGGAACGGCTCATGATGAAACATAATAGACATTCATTGTCTCTTATCTTTAACTGTATATGTTTAGAATATATATATATATATATATATATATATATATATATATATATATATATATATATATATATCCTAATGAATAATAACGGAGAATTTATTTGCACCGTTCAAAACATTAATTTAAAATAATGCTTAATACATAGGGCATTATTATTTATTATTTATTATTTATTATTAATTATTACGTGAGAACATGCGGAAAACTACAAACTACTACAAAATTGTACATTTTGTTTCGACATTGAAAGAACATTATCTCATCAGGTGATTAGCAATGATGGTCATAAACGTTTTAATTTAAAAACTTTTTTAATTATATGAAAACAGTGCTGCCCTTTATTTTTGGAAAATAATTTTCCTGTACGAGGTAAAATGATTGGGTAGGAAAATTGGGCAGGAAATGGATTGCAGATAGATAGTGACATAGGTCACAATACTGCGACTCAAATCTTTTGGGATTTAAAAAAAAATTGATGAAATCCGATACACAAACAGAAATATTATTCATAAATTTAGGATGTGGTTTCCGGCTTTCACTTTTCCAATCTTTTCACTCTTTTCTTTTATTTATTTATTTTTTTCAATTGGATAGACTAGTAGATAGACTAAACTATCGCCCGGTTCACATCCACCAACGTCTATTGAACAGATGAAGAGGCTCATCCCTTGTTCCCTGTTTAGGATGTGGTTTCCGGTTTTCTCTTTTCCAATCTCTTCATTCCTCTTTCTTTTTTTTCCAATTGGAGTAGATAGACTAAACTATCGCCCGGTTCACGCTCCACCCACGTCTATTGAAGAGGCTCATCCCTTGTTCCCTGTTTAGGATGTGGTTTCCGGCTTTCTCTTTTCCAATCTCTTCACTCCGTTTTCTTTTTTTTTTTCCAATTGGAGTAGATAGACTAAACTATCGCCCGGTTCACACTCCACCCACGTCTATTGAACAGGTGAAGAGGCTCATCCCTTGTTCCCTGTTTAGGATGTGGTTTCCGGTTTTCTCTTTTCCAATCTTTTCACTCTTACGTAGCCCCCTGCACATCAGTGGCGTTACCGCCTTGCTCGGGGTGATATGATTAAAAAGAAAACAAAAAAAAAAACGTAAAATAAAGGATATTTAAAAAAAAACAATACGAAGATGTTAATTCGATGGACTAAATATTGTAAATTAGAAGAAAATAATATAAAATGCTTCTTTTGAATCTTTCCTTTCCGTCTTTCTTTTTCTTTTCTTGATTTAGCATCTTATTTTCTTTCTTTCTTTCTTAATACGTTTTCATTTTCCTGTACGAGGTAAAATGATATTAGAAAAAGAACGAAAGAAAGAAAGGGGGAAGAAAAGAAGAGAAAATAAGATGAGAAATGAAGAAAAGGAAAAGAAAGAGGAAAAGGAAAGATACAGAAGGAATAGAAAGTGAAGAGGAAAATAAAGAGGAAAAAAGTGAGAAAATGTAGAGAGGGAAGAGAGGGGAGAGACAATGGAAATGGCCGAGAGATAGAAATTTTAAAATTTGGCCAGAAGCGAATTGCAGACAGATATAGACATCGGTTACAGTGTTTCAAGTTAAATTTTTTGGCATTTAAAAATAAAAATGATGAAATCCGATACAGAAACAGAAATATTATTCATAAAACGTAAAATAAAGGATATTTCTCCACCCACGTCTATTGAACAGGTGAAGAGGTTCATCCCTTATTTCCTGTTTAGGATGCGGTTTCCGGCTTTCTCTTTTCCAGTCTTTTTACTCTTGCGTGGCCCCCTGCGCATCAGTGGCGTTGTCGCCTTGCTTGGGGTGATATGATTAAAAAAAAATATTTAAAAACAATATGAAAATGTAAATATATACAAAAGGAAGTGGCATGTAGGTAAAATCCCAAGAGAGATCCTATTAATATTAATTTTTTAGAATTAAATATTAAAACTTATTCAGGCCTAATGTAATTAAAATTATTTATTTACAAAGCGATGTACAGAAATTTTAAAAAAATTGGGCAGGAAATGGATTGCAGATAGATACTGACATAAGTCACAATACTGCAACTCAAATCTTTTGGCATTAAAAAAAAAATGATGAAATCCGATACAGAAACTGAAATATTATTCATAAAACGTAAAATAAAGGATATTTCTCTCTCTCTTTTCCAATCTTTTCACTCTTACGTAGCCCCCTGCACATCAGTGGCGTTACCGCCTTGCTCGGGGTGATATGATTAAAAAACAAAAACAAAAAAAAAACCGTAAAATAAAGGATATTTAAAAAAAGACAATACGAAGATGTTAATTCGATGGACTTGATATTGTAAATTAGAAGAAAATAATATAAAATACTTATTCTTTCCTTTTCTTCTTTCTTCTTTCTCTTTTTTTTTCTTTTCTTTATTTCGCATCTTATTTTCTTTCTTTCTTTCTTTCTTTCTTTCTTTCTTTCTTAATACGTTTTAACCTCGTACGGAAAAAATTTTCAAGAAATAAAGGGAACTGCTGATTTCACATAATTTTTTTTAATTAAAAACGTTTATTACCATCATTATTTACAGCCTGATGAGATATTGTTCTTTCAATGTCGAAACAGTATGTACAATTTTGTAGTAGTTTGTAGTTTTTCACATGTTCGAACGTAATGATACATACGCGCGTGCGCACACGCACACATGTATCGATTGTCAGACTAATAAAAATATAAATACTAAAATATTACATATATATGACAATCGCGTTAGTCTGCAAAATACAGTCATAAGGGGTTAAAGTAAAGGACTAGCACTTTCGATTATTCGAGTAGCGATAACTATTTAGTCATTAGTAGCGATAACTATTTAGTCATTAGGTAGAAGACCTATTGGTCCTATTTGTGTCTGATATACTCATGTGTCAGTTCAATTGATCCTTTAAAGTGTAGAAATACACACAAGCACCCTCTGTCTCTCTCTTTATTTCTCTCTCTCTCTCTCTCTCTTTTCTCTCTCATCACATACGTGATTGCAGTATTTTCTCAATTATCCGAACCTCGAGTTTCAGAACTTCGATTATCCGGACATAAAAGGAAGAGAAAAAATATCGATAATCCAAACATTTCTCAGTTATCTGAGGAACTAAACCCATTCCAATACTTAATCTTAGGAAAACGTTTTGACAACTTAGGAAATGAGATCCAGTGATTGATAAAAATAAAATGGAGATGGAATCAATTCTTGTAAATTGACATTGGGTCACTATGTCGATCCAGGATGTTTTTTCCACCTGAATCCATCCTGCATATATACAAGTCAACCATCCGTCCGTGCATGGAGTCCTGCTGCCATTTATGGTCAGGTGCCCCTGCCGTTCTCCTCAGTGTTCTTGACAAGCTCCAAAGGAGAGTCTGTAATGTGATAGGTACTGATCTGGCGACTCGACTGCAGCCACTTTCCCATCGTCGAAATGTGGCCTCCCTCTGTCTCTTCTATAAATATTTTCATGGCTTCTGCTCGGATGAGCTTAAGTCACTGATGCCTCCTCAACAGGTGTTTACCCGTGCAACCAGACTGGCAACTGGGTCCCACCCATTCACAGGTCAGGTTAGCCAAATGCAGACGACAATTCTACTCCTGCAGCTTCCTCTCTCGCACTTCTCGCCTGTGGAACTCACTCCCATATTCTTGCTTTCCTGACGGCTACAACCTCCAGAAATTTAAATGCAAAGTTAATACTCATCTACTAACCACTGGCCTCTAGCTCTCTCCCCTCCTCTGTATAACCTTCCCTTTCTCTCCACCTATGTATCTGTCATCGCACCTTCTTTCTCAGCTTTCTATTGTTCCTTTCTAACTAGCTTGTACTCCTCACTCTTTTCTAATTAATCTTTTTACATTTATGTAACCCCCTGCACATCAGTGGCGTTTCCGCCTTGCTCGGGGTGAAATGATTAAAAAAAAAATGATGTTTTGGTCTGAATTTCTGGGATGAAGAATTATCATTATTGACCCAATTTACAATCAAACTATTGTCCTTATCTTTGAAGTGGTTATCACCTGATCGCTTTCTTCCTGAATTTCTGGGATGAGGAGTTATCATTAATTACCCTATTTTTTGCGGATTATTTTCCTTATCTTTGTTGTTGTTTTCTCCTCGTCTCTTCGTCTTTGAATTTCTGGGATGAGTAATCATCATTATTTATCCAATTTACAATCAAACTATTGTCCTTATCTCTGAAGTGGTTATCACCTGATCGCTTTTTTCCTGAATTTCTGGGATGAGGAGTTATCATTAATTACCCTATTTTTTTCGGATTATTTTCCTTATCTTTGTTGTTGTTTTCTCCTCGTCTCTTCGTCTTTGAATTTCTGGGATGAGTAATCATCATTATTTATCCAATTTACAATCAAACTATTGTCCTTATCTCTGAAGTGGTTATCACCTGATCGCCTTCTTCCTGAGTTTCTGGGATGAGGAGTCGTCATAATTAACCCTATTTCCATGAGGATTATTGGAAATGTCTCAGAACAACAGCCTAGTAAATTAAAGCTTTGGTTTGTGAATCTAGTGACATAGCAATTGTGAGTTTAATCCTCGTCCGCGCGGTGTGTCCATGAATTCAGTGGAAACAAGCCGTGTACTTGTAACTAAAAGACTAGACGAGATAAACCGAGGCATGAGCAGTGGAACGAGAACAGTCTAATACTGTAAAATGTTTAGTTCGGGATTTATTATATGTCACGCATATCGACATGCAGACCGGAAGACACACCATACGAAATATTTTGATATAAACAACAAAGATTACGACAATAGTTCGCATGTAAATAATTCCTCAATGTTTTGATACAAAGAAAATACACTTGAATTATCCCACTTTAGTCATGCTACAGAATATAGTTTACTATTCGTCATTGAAAAATACAATGAACAAAACCCGAAACAAAACTTTTGAGAATATAATCATGGTACCTTCACTATTTCGGCATAAAATTTCGATACCTAAGTTTAAAATGAAATTTTTTGAAATGATAAAACATTCTTGAAGAGTTCATTTTAGATTTAATTAAAAGCTTAATGATTACATTTATTATTTCCATTAAGTAAAAAATTCTGGTGTATTTCAGATAGAAATTATATAGATTGGAATGTCATATTCAATTTCGATTTCTTAAAATTTTCTTAAAAGCTGCCATATTCTTGATATTTTTACCACTATTTTCTAAACAAAAATGTTAAAAATAATTTAATTTATTTTTGAATAAGTCCTGAAAATTTCATTAAAATCGGACAATTATTTGATTTTTACAAGAATTTTTAAATAAATGTGTTTTCTACGCAAAAAAAAAAAAAAAATCAATGTTAAAAGTTAGTCACGGCGTTAAAAAAAACAAGATTTTAACCAAAATTTCGAGCGTTTTAGAAAGAATTAAAAAATTTAAAAAGCAATTAAAAATACTTTAGTCATTCATCTTAACAATAACATCAACATTTTGACGACAAAACTTTATTTTCGTTAAGTTTGTGGCTTTTTTCATAACGCTATGCTGTTTTTCCCTAAAAATAATGAAGGTACCTAAAATCTGATAATAATGCGTTTTTGAGTCAAAATTTTTAAAGAAGTACCGAATTTTTCCAATTTATAGCTAAAATTCAAATTAACTGCTAAGCTTTATCAGGCGGACCTGTACGACATTACCACCACTTGTTAATATGTTCATTATCATTTTTTTTACTTTTTTCATTGCAGTATCATCGATTAGACCCGAAAATTTTCGATTATAAAAAAAAAGTTTGAAAAAAATTGATTATTTAAGATTTTTAGGGGGTGCCCAGATTTTCATACAACCTTATAATAAATCCATCCTTCATTTTGGAAACATTCGCGTTGGAGTCGCTTTGATGACGTGGAGACCATGTATAGAGAAGCTTATAATTTGAAGATCGACAAACCCATCGAACATTTTTATTTATCCCTACTTCATATCAATGAAGAATAAATTATTTAAAACATAAAAACAAAAAATAATTTGGACAGAGTTTCTTTAAAATAATTCCTGTTGTAAAATAATTTGGAATAAAAAAATCTGACGTAAAATATTTAAAAAAGAAATTAACAGAGAATCTTTAAAACAATTCCTATTCTAAAAAGATTTTGAAAAACATATTTCCGGGACGGTTTTTTCCACATCCTAAACAGGGAACAAGGGATGAGCCTCTTCAACTGTTCAATAGACGTGGGTGGAGTGTGAACCGGGCGATTTCCTACAAGTTGTGAAAAAAAAAAAAAAGAAAAGAAAAAAAGAGCAACAACTCGAAGCGAGTGTTTTCAAAATGGAGGATCGATTTACTATAATGTTGTATGAGAAACTGAGCACCCGCTAAAAATCTTTAAGTAGTGAAGTTTTTCCCAATTTTTTTAAAAGTCGGAAATTTTATGTACTAATCGATAAGAATGCACTGAAAAATTAAAAAAATAATAATCCACAAATTTACAGGTGGTGGTAATGTCGTACAGGTTCACCCTTTATCAGTAATACGCTAATATGACTATTAAGGTTCATTTTTATTTAGCCATCTAGATGAATTTCCGGATAATTGCGGCGATGTAAGTGATGAGCAAGGTGAACAATTTCATCAGATAATCAATGGAAAAGCGCTACTACGGAAGGTGAGACAAATAAATAATGGTTGACTACTGCTGGAGTATCAAAAGGGACTTCAATAACATTGCCCATCATAGACAATCAAAAGAACATTTTTACCATCGTTCTTATGTTCACAATTTGTACTGCTAATTTATTAAATGATTTGATGAAAATACTTGCTATATTTAATCGTGAAATTATTTCTTTGAACATTATTTTTAATCGATACTCATATTTGAGTAGATATTCTGTTTTTAATCAAACAGTATATTTATATATTTATTTCTACTGGCCTGATTATTTACGATAATTTTGTTACGAAAATGTGTCATTCGGCAGGATTCAAACATGCGAACCCTATCAACATGGGGGAAGCCACAAATTGATCTGGCACGTCTTAGAGCACTCGACTACGAATAATAACATAGTCTAAACGAATATTTAAATCATGTTAGTTTTAAAGACTTAGGGTCTGATTGTTACTGAAAAAATAGTATTTCTCAATAAGCAGACCAATATTTGTTGGTTTAAATACGAATGGAGAGATTTATACGAGTTCATTTTAAGAAATATTACCATTAGTCAATAGCAAATATAGATAAAACAAATAAAAAAAACCATTTTTCTCCGAAAATGATGCATTTCTGTACAGCAAAAATGTTAGCTAACCAAGAAAAAGTAAGGTGATTTTCGGCTTCAGCCCTCTCAAATTAGCTAAAAAATGAAAAGATGTATAGTGTCGGCTGTGAACGAGAAATTGGGGAACCGAAGTTGAATTCCTTGCTTTCACTTACGCGCAAATACTCTTAATCTATTAATCCGTCTCTTCCCTCCAGTTATAGGTTAAATATTAGGACAGATTAGCCTATAGCCTTGGCTGGTAACCAGTCTAGGGAAGAAAGTAATGGTAACCTACTGCGGGATAATCTTCTGCTCAGTCAGTCATATCTCTTTCGAGACATGATCGCCCAAAGCGAGTATCACGTATGGCACTTAACTGACTGATTGAATATATGAGTTGGAATCATGATTAAAGGTTCTACTGGTCATAAAGTGGGGGATCAGTTTTCTATTGTTATGAAGTAATAAACTGATCCCCCAAAAATTACTACGTAATAATATAATACATCACTTCTTCTAGCTATGAGCAAATAACAGGACAGATTGGGTTCTATAACCTTGGCTGGCAACCAGTCTACCGCAGAAAGCAATGACAACCTACTGCGTGATAATCTTCTGCCCAGTCAGTCATGTCTTTTTCGAGACATGATCACCCAAGCGTGTATCACGTATGGTACTTAACTGACTGAATTTCTCAACAATATTTCTAAACTTTTTTTTTGACCAGTGTAATTTAAGCCTTCAATTATTCGAATATATTTTCCAACTCCTCTCCAAATAACCGAAGAAAGGCTTGATATATTTTATATTCCCATTGCTTGAATATTTTATATAACTAGCAGTATAGCCCGGCGTTGCCCGGGTGTAATGAAAGCTTTAAAACTAATCTATGTCCCTAGAGCTCAGAATCAGCCTAAAGAACATTTGAAAAAAAAAAAAATTGCGACAATTTACCAAACGCAGGTAGTGTATATATATATATATATATATATATATATATATATATATACTATCAGTATAGCCCGGCGTTGCTCGGGTGTAATGAAAGCTTTAAAACTAATCCATGGCCCTGGAGCTCAGACTCTTTGAGCGTTGGCACGAAAGACTAAAAAGCAATAGTTGTTTCCAGTTAAAGCGAAACCGTAGACTGAAAGAAAACTGAATGGATGTAAGTCAAATTTTGATTTCCGGTATCGATGTCAAATAAGGTTTCCGTCGAAAACTGAATTTTGAAGGCTAAATAATTCCTCTGAGTAAATGGTATTATGGCTGAGACTAAGAACTACAATTATACCTACTTAGAGCAAAACCCGAAAGAAAAAACCCGAAAGAAAAAACAAAATAAGAGTTCTGAAATCCTGATTTTGATCAGATCCGAAAGGATATCGGGGTATCGATTTCCAATATCGGAGTCAAACAAGTCATCCAAGGATAAACTAACATATGTAATCCATGAAAACTGGCTCATTTCCTCCAATTTTAGTACATATCCAGAGTAATATTGGAGAAAATGAGTCATTATGATGGCAGAATATCGGTTTTTGATCAGATTCGATAGAATATCGGGGTATCGATTTCCGAAACCGGGGAAAATGAGTCGTCTGAGAAGATCTACTAATGTTTGAGACTAAAAACTATAATTTTACAAAGTTAGAGCAAATTCTGCAGCAAGAACCACGATAAAACGGCTGAAATCCTGATCTTGATCAGACCTGATCGGATATCGGTGTACAGATAGACACACACGCACAAAAATCTTGCCTTTTATATATATATAGACATTATGGCTTATCAATCTTTTGTAGATTATTTAAAGCCAAAATAATATTTCGGATTTTAGAAGGTTGTTTAAACTACCCGGTGTTTTCAAGTTGTAGCCCATCTATATATGTCACCTGTTGTGACATTAGGCTCACTGATTCTCTTACGATCACCGAAGTTGAGCAAGATTGAACCTAGTTAGTATCTAGATGGCTGACAGCTTGGGAATACCAGACGCTGTATGCTTAGATGTGTCAGTGGTGTAATAGATAATGACCCAGAACTGTTAAGCGGATAGCTGAGTTCCAATGCCCGTTGGGTTCATTGTATTTACTTACACTTGGGAAAGGTTTGAATCCATTATTTTTCCCTCCGGGTATTTGTTAATTAGTAAAACTTGTATCGCTAAACATTATTGTAAAAAAAAAATCTGCAATTCTAAAACTATTTTCTGGCTTAAGCTGCAAACCGTAAGAACGACTCAGTCAATCGCATTTGATGCTGCTTGACTTGATCGAATGAGAACTGGTGTTTTCATAGAAAATTACAGCGGTGGAAAAGAATAGATATGGAAGGGGAAAATTCTTCTTCTATGTGCCTTGTCCTTTTAGGCTGTAGGCAATCATGGCTTTCCACGTCTCCCTATCCCTGATGGCTCTTAGCTCGCTTTCTCCTGTTACACCACCCATACCCCGCTCTGCCATCCACTAGCTCAAAACCATAAATCTAGAATATAAATGGATAGAAACTAGCATAGCCACAAAATGAGGGATCAATTTATATATTGTTTATCATATAGAATTGATCCCCCATTTTTATATCCAAATTATAATTTCTTATAAACAGTTGGCATATATATTGTTCTTCTATGTGCCCTGTCCTTTCAGGACGTAGGCGATCATGGCTTTCCACGGTGGCTCTTAGCTTTCTCCTGTTACACCACGCAACTCCCGTTCTGTCATCCACCTGCTCAGGCCCTTCAAATATGATATCCGCTACTTTCTCCTGTCAATTTTCACCTCTATCTGGGCTGTTAGTATCAGGTTCTCCAAGCCCTCCTTCCTCATTGCATAAAAATAAAATAAAATAAAATAAAATACTAAAATTACCTTTTTAAATGGCAACACAGGCGACCTAAAAAAAGAAGTGGAGACCAAGGGTCTGCGACTTTACCTATCGCACGAGGGGAATTGGTCTGTCCACAGGTCAGATCCAAAGTGAGATGGGGTGGTAAGTTCGTAAGACACAGAGTTGGTGGAGTTTTTTTTTTTAAAGAACAAAGAAATAAATAGAAAAATAAAAGGCAACAGAAGCTTATTTGGGTAAATGTTCGTTTTAGGTGCCGACGGCCTTCCCCACTTCAAATTTATCCTAAATAGCATTATTTCTGTGCAAATGTATATACTGAACTCAAATCAACAGTTATTGAAGAAACGAACTATATCTCGCACTTTTTCTCTCCCGTAACTCTAACGCAGTCATGTAATTAACTGCAGAATGACGTTCTACGTAGGCAGAAATTTTTGTCGAATTTTGGCCGATTTTCTTCCTTTACTGATACTTTCGGCGATGTACTTCTTGTTATGAGAGTAACAAGCGTAGAAATACAATAGCGCATTACTTTAATTTCCGGAAGTACATCAACGGAAGTATCAGTAAATGAAGAAGAATCGACTCAAAATCTGCCAAAATTCCTTCAAATGCGCATTACGTCATTCTGCAGTTAATTACATGAATTCGTGAGAGTTACGGGAGAGAAAAAGTGCAAGATATAGTTCCTTTTTTTTATGGACATTTAGATTAAAAAAAAAAACAAGGTAAGTTTCTTCAATAAGTAACAGTTGATTTGAGTTCAGCATATACATTTGTACAGAGATAATGCTATTTTGGATAAATTTGAAGGGGAAAAGCGTCGGGACTTACATCGAAAATTTACCCGTATTTGCTTTCAGGCAAATCTTTCCATGTTGTGTTAAAAATTTTCGGCTACATCTTCAGGATAATTTCTTTTTCACTTATTTTTGCTATTTATTTGTTCTCTGCCAGGTATGTCAATTTTTTTTTTAATATAGGAATTACGCTTGAGTGGCTTGTACTAAATACCCACTCATCTCCAACCCCCGCACACCTAACGTGACTTTTCTTTCTCCAGCCCTACCGCTTATCATTCCCCGGTTACTCGTGCCTTTTCATTTGTTGTTATTTTTTTTCTACGTCTCTCTCTCTCTCTCTCTCTCTCTCTCTCTCTCATTTGTTTTTATGTCCACTTCTTCAACAGGATTACTCTTACCTCTTTCCTTCCCATCTCTTTTTCTTTTTTATCGTTTTTTGTTTTGTTTTAACACACACACTCACACACACACACTCTCTCTCTCTCTCTCTCTCTCTCTATATATATATATATATATATATATATATCTGCCGACGCCTTGATCATTCTCAACTTTTCACGCATGCCTTTCTCTCTAATCACTACTTGCTCTCTCACGTCCCCCCTCTTCAAATCGCCCGTTGTGAACTCTCTCTCAACTCTTCATTTTTACTTATTTTATATTTTTTCCTATATTTTCTTCTTTTTTTATATTTTATTTCTTACTTATTTTATCCACAAATCATCATATGTTAAAAAAAAATGCGTTATCAAGTTTGATTTCTTACGCTGATGCAAAAGTCTACAGCATTCTTTGCAAAAACATTTTATTACATATGCACCGTTTCTCTGCGATACTGGTAAATCCATAATTTATCGATATATAAAATAAACAGCCGTTAGGAACTAAAGGTTCATTTGCTGAATGATAAAAACGTCTATCTGCGCAATTCAGACGGAAGCCGTTTCGTTCTGCGCATATGTAAACAGAAAGCCAGCGTTTGTGTAAACTCTCTTGAAATTCGAGGCCTGAAATTGAAAAGGCAAGTTGCGAATTTGAATCTTTAAAAAACGGGACTGATTTCAAGAGTTCAAGAGAAACGTCTGAGAAATCCAGAGACTGCACCCTCCCCAAATAAAACAAAAATATAAAACACCCTGAAAATTACAAAATTAACGGCGAGTGCCATCGAATTATAAAGAATTTTATTGAAGATCCTGAAATGTCTTCGATGGAGCTTTGATAAGTGAACACTTCGGACTTAATCTCTCGAATCTGGGTCCGGTATAAGGTGAGCTTATCTTTGATGTTGAATCAAATCTGTATGAGGTTCAATATCAAATAAGTATATTTCTTTACGATGGATCAAATTTGTACTAGGTTTAGTATCAGGTGAGCTTTTATTTTTCCTTTGAATAAAAATTTATGCCAGGTTCAGGATCAAGTGAGCTTATTTCTTTGTGTATGATTAAATTTGTATTAGGTTCATTATCAAGAGAGAGTAATTTTTTTTATGTTGGATCAAGTTCGTATTAAGTTAGCAACAGACATTCATTTACAATAGTAGCGCCCTGTTTGGTCAAAGCAAAGCTGGACCGCCACTAGTGCGCACGGGGGTTACAGTGAGAGAAAAGACTAGGTACATGGAGTATTAAAGAAAGGATAAATGATGAACGAGTTTCAAAAAGATAGAAAATAGCAGTTGACCATATATTTCAATTTTTGAAGATTGTAGCTACCAGGGAAGCAAGTACTCGGAACGGAGTTTCATGGGGTGAAGTGCAAGAAAAGAAACTGTTTGAGTAGAAGAGGTATAACTATTTAACTATTAAAAAGGTAAAACTATTTTAACTATTTAAAAGGTAAAAGGTGGGACCTAGATGCCAATCTAGTCTTTTTCTTCTTTTATGTGTCCTGTTCTTTCAGGACGTAGACGATCATGGCTTTCCACATCTCCCTATCCCTGGTAGCTCTTAGCACGCTTTCTTCTGTCACACCACGCAACCCTCGTTCCGTCATCCACCTGATCAGGTCCTTCAAATATGTTATCCGCTGCTTTTCCCTGTCTTTTTTCCCTCTATCTGGCCTGTTAGTATCAGGTTCTCCAAGCCCTCCTTTCTCATTGCATGTCGCAGTAACTTTAGTTGTCTCTTCCTGATGCTCAGTATTAATTTCCTTTTCGTTTCCATCATTTCTAAGACCTCATCATTGATCACATGCTCGATCCATGATATTCGCAGCATCCACATTTCAGCTAAATTTCTTCCAAGCGTGTATCACGTATGACGCTTAACTCAGTAACCGATGGTAGGGATAACTATTTATTCGTCAGACAGACGTTCACGGAGCCTATTTTTGTCGGTAACAATTTACCGCCATTTCGTTTCTGCTTAACGCACTCCTGGGAACATAAAGATTGTGCGCGCCACATTTCAGCTAAATTTCTTCCAATTTAGAGTTCTATTGGAGTTCAGGAGAACTACTAGGCAGTTGATATTAGTCGACAGTTAGCCGAATACTAAGAAGTCAGCTTTCAGTGGAAGATTATCCAGTTGCTAACATTTTGGGTGCTTTAAGTTGATTAGCAACCGACAGAGCATGATTATAACTTTCAGTGCAAAAACTACTCCACAACACTAAGTATAAGTTAGACGTGGCACAAGGCAGAAAGTGAGGATAGAACTCACTATTCAGGTGCAATTGAGCTTCCGAGACATGCAGACTAACTACAATCGCCTTTGTCCTGAGAGGACGTGGCATACAAAAAAGATAAGAATCTAATTACCGTGCAAAAGGATGGTTCATTTACGACTGTTGTGATAATGATGTGATGTAATGGATATCGGTTCGGAACGAGAAACCCATTTCCAGTTGAATTAATTGCATTCACTTAGGCACAATCCATCTTTTCTCCCTCCAGCTAGGGGTTAAATAGCAGTGCAGATTGGGTTCTACAGTGCTGGTTGGTATCCAGTTTACCACAGAAAGAAATGGTAAACTACTGAGGGAAAATCTTCTGCCTAGTAAGTCATGGATTGAAAGAGACATGATCGTCCAAGCGTGTATCACTTAGGGCATACATTGAATGAATAACAACACAGACTGAGTGCTATAACCTCGGTGGACAACCAGTCTACTGCAGAAAGAAATGGCAACCGACTGTGGGAAAATCTTCTGCCTAGTAAGTAATAGATTGAAAGAGACGAGACTACCAAAGCGTCTATCACTTAGGGCATACATTGAATGAATAACAACACAGACTGAGTGCTATAACCTCGGTGGACAACCAGTCTACAGCAGAAAGAAATGGCAACCTACTGTGGGAAAATCTTCTGCATAGTAAGTCATGGATCGAAAGAGACATGATCACCCAAGCGTGTATCACGTATGACGCTTAACTCAGTAACCGATGGTAGGGATAACTATTTATTCGTCAGACAGACGTTCACGGAGCCTATTTTTGTCGGTAACAATTTATCGCCATTTCGTTTCTGCTTAACGCACTCCTGGGAACATAAAGATTGTGCGCGCCAAATTTCTGTTCAATTTGCCCTTTAATTTTACTGTCGTACGCACTCACAGACGGAAGCACAGACACAAAACTCTTTTATATAAAGGATTATATTTTTCATATTTTTGTTGGTTGACTTTTAAAAATGCTTGAATTCAGTTCGTAAACAAATCTATGTATTCGCTTGAATTACTTCACAAATGTCACACGAAACATTTGCTTTCCCGACTTGACAACCTGAGGATGGAACAAAAAACCATGACATTTAAAAGAAAAAAAATTTAAACGTTTTTTTTTTTCGAAACCAACGACAGCATTTCTGATGACTGTTCTATAAGTCTATCGATCAACCTCTTGATTCTGAAGGTTTTTGTTTTCGCCTTATTTAATAAAAAAAAATACAAAAAAGAAAAAAACAAAAAGAAAACTTGGAAAAACAATATATACATTGTTATATATCAAAAACAATTTTACGAAAATGAATGATAAACTGGATTTTTTTTTCATGTTACGAGTTTCTTCCTGTCGGACTTCATCAGACTAAAGTAATGGTTACGTTGATGTGATTACACATGCATACGAAGGAGAGGGGGCACTGAAATTTTACAATTTTGCAATGTCAGCTCCTTCACCTTTCTTCAAAGATTTTCTCAGAAGATCATGAAAAGTTACAAATAGTATATATAAACAAAAAAATCAAGTCAAGAGGTCATCTGACCAAATTTAACATTAAGCATTGTACATACAGAGTGTCCATAAAGTTCGTGTGCACTTAAAAAATATAACTTTATTTGTATTTGCGATAGAAATAATTTGTGAAAAGGATTAGAAAGAAGTAAATCTATATTTTTTAAGGTTTTATTGAAATTTTATTTAAGTTTCCACATGCCCTCCATCATTAGCAATACAAAGGATAATACGATTTTGCAGTTCACGGAAAACATTTGCCAAGTGATTTACAGTAATGCCTGAAATCACATTAGTATCAAATGAAGAAGTGATTCTTCCATTGCGTGTACCTTGGACGTCGGGGGTCGCTAGTGAAGATGTAGGATGCGTGTTCTTTTCAACCGTCGGGGGTCACCAGTGAAAATTATAGGGTGCGTGTTTACTGAACGTTGGGAGTCACCAGTGTAGCCGTAGAATGTTTATTTGTTCGGCCTTGCGTCATACATATCCGAACTCTCTACAGCTTAAAAGTTTTATCCAGAATAATCATCAAAATTTTCAGAAGGTTTTCATCAGAAGGTTGTCAGCAGGTTGGAAATGTGGATTAGTGAGAGAATAATATATACATTTTTCCTGTTAAAGTAGAAATTTATTAAAATAAACAAGAATAGGTAGCAGTTAAAAGTTCAATGTTCCACGAGAAAGTTAAGTGTATCAAGAAATGTTCGTTGTAGTAATTGGTTGAAAAGTGTTTATGCGTAAGTACGTTTGTATGTATTAGCGTTTGTTTGGTAAGAATGTCTTTGGATGGAGAAGAAGAAGTCAAATGAATCAGTACACGAGAAAGAAGGAGAAAGAGGAGAAATGCCCGGGTCACTTGAAGCTTCTCCCGTTACATTTTAGTTGTGTCTCTCGCTGTTCCCATCTGAGTGTTTAACTGACGCTGATCGAAGCCATTTATAGCAATTTAGATTTTTCGCACTTGATCGCTAAGTCCCTTTAGTCTTGTAAGTCACTTCTATTGGTCAGAAAATCAATTTAACATTTACTTGCGCGATCCGGTTTCGACTTTTCTTTAAGCACATGGTCAATCCTTTTTCTGTTTGGGGAAAAAACAGGATTTCACTCTTCATTGTGAATTTTTGTAAAAGTGAAAAAGAAGGTTGGTTTATGTTCTTAATTTCCCATCCCACACAATAACTGTACATTAAACTTTATAACATTTTTACAGATTATTTCTATCACAAATACAAATAAAGTTATAAATTTTAAAAAGTGCAAACGGACTCTATGGACACCCTATATAAAATCCATCATTTCTTAAGCAATACTTTTAAAAGAAAATCATTTCAGTCTAAATAAGGCAATAAAGCCACTAAGAAGCAATGGGTTAGAGAGTGTCATAGAATATATGAAAGAAAACATTATTAAAGAGAGAAACAATAAAAGATCAGGGAGTAAGAAGATAGACATCTAATTAAATCTAGCTATTTCAACTGCAAAAATGATGAGACCTCGCTGCCAATCTAGTACTGCGCTTAAAATCGGAAAGTCGAATTACTAAAGATAGAAGCTTATCAGAACAATTATTATTAAAATATCTAAAAAAAAAAGCATTCGAAAAGTACGGGACTTTTATTCATTGTCATACTTTTTTAAAATCATTTCACTCCGAGCAAGGTAATAAAGCCACTAAGACACAAGAAGATTACTGAATGTGAGAAAATATGAGAAGAATAAAACATTAATAAAAGACCAGGGAATAAGAAGACAGAAAATAATGATTGACATTGCATCTAAATTTTTGAGTATCAAAGTTATCTGGAAAGCAACAGGTTGGAAGAGGGTTCCGTAAGCCAGAAGTGCAAGGAAAGAAACTGTTAGCATAGAACTTGCGGTTATATCTAGTCATTTCTACTGTACAACGATAAGATCTAACCGCCAACCTAGTACTGCGCTAAAAGTCGATGTCTGAAAGACAAAACTATTTTACTAATTATTAGTTTTAGACCGAAAATTTCAGGGTTTTCCTATTAGAAATTTCTGATGGATCTTAATTCTCCAGGACATGATTAAATAAGTTCATGGTGAAGTCTACGAAAAAAAAAAAAAAAAAAAAAAAAAAAAAAAAAGGAAAAACAAAACAAAACAAGAAAAAACAAAAACAAAAACAAAACTAACAAACAAAAAACAAAAACAGAAAAAAACCGTAGAAATTCGCCTATCACATCGTTAGAATATTTGAGTTTTATAACGTTATCAATATTTCAATAAGAGTCATAAATTTGAATTCGGATCGTTATTTTAAGAAGTGGGTACAAATAAAAAGATATGAAATTAACAACTTTTTCTCTTTCACCTAGACAGTTAAACAATACTTACATTGTTTAGATTATTGTCTTCATTTTCGGGGTCATTTTTACGACGTTTCAACCGTTGCACGCTCCGGCCTTCTTCATGTGCTAGACATTTCGAACCGAATCCTTTATTACAATCACTGGGTTATATCATTCTCATTTTTTTTGTGCGAAGTCACTTTTGGTAGTCATGAGTTAACTCCCTTTAACCCGATTCTCTAAGTTATTTGTTCACCACTGCTGTAGCCTGGTATTAAACTCACAGCTCTTTGGGTAAAGTCACTGGAACTAACCAACGCCTGTATCCACTGAGCCATGTGCCCTTTTAGGTTTCGCATGCAATGGGATTGAGGATGATGATTATGATAATGATGAGTGAGTTGCCTAAACGAATATTTCATCATGAGGCAAGTCATTTCAAGATACAGTGGTAATGACCCCCCCCCCCCCCGACAACTTTGAGAAAAAAAAACTTGAGTTTGGGCCCTTTACAATCTCTCTCTCTGTACTGTTCGTCGCATCCATTCACACAAACTCGTAGAATAATTTATCATGTCGCACCACAACTTTCCGCTTTTTGTTGCTCTAAATACCATCACGTTCTGTTCTCATTTCGTCTCCAAGCGACACAAACTCGTTAAATGATTGATCATTGGTCTCCACAACATCCTGTCTTTTGTTTCTCTGTATACATTTACAGGCTTTACCATCACTACGTTGTCGTTGTACTGCCACAATAAATCACACAGACTTGTTAAGCAAGTTACCCACTGTGTTTCCCCGTCACTTCTAGCCTTCCGTGCGGCCTGTTAATGTTAGTTTACGTCTATATTCCGTAGAGACACTTGTTCTCGTACGATTAATGAAGTTAAGGAATGTCGAGCCTGGTGAGTACCTAGATGAGTAACCGCTTGGGAAATATTGGGCGCAGTAAGCTTGGAAGTACAAGTGTTGTAATGAATATCGGCCCAGAAAATTGGAGAACTGAGCTCCAATTCCAGTCAAGTTCATTATATTCACTTGCTCGAAAATACTCTAATGGTGGGGGGGGGGGGTGAATCCACTACTCCTCCCCATCCCCCCGCTATAGGTTAATTAATAGAACTTTTATTAGAGAACAATTATTAGCTAAAAATATTCTGACAAGCTAAGAATATTTTCTGGCTTTAATTAATCTTCGAAAGGTTGATAATCTGTCAAAATGAAATCTATCAGCCAATGAATCTAAGGAACTCAAGATCATTTAACTAATTTCTTCCAGTATTTGTCTATATTTACACTATTTACATATTTTCGGATTATTTTCCTATCTTTACTGCCATGTTTACAGCGTTTCAGCCGTTGTGTACACCAACCTTCTTCAGCTGCTAAGTATTTTGAACCGGAACCTTTATTACGATCACTGGGGTATATTTTTCTCATTTCATAACTTAACTCTTTCGGTGATTTGTTAAAGGGAGATAACTACATGGCTACTAGAAGTGGCAGCGCACATAGAATGGGAATAATGTTCTCCCGTGATCGGAATTGCTGAGGGAAAACAAAGAATGAAATTTTAATTAAAATTTAGAACGTGTTCGAAAGGATTTAAAATTTAAAAAAAATAATAACAAAATTTGATCTTTCCCGTTAATAATAACATGAACATTTTAATGATAAAGCTTTGTTTTTATTAAATTTGAGCTCTTTTAACATTATATGCTGTTTTTTTTTTTTGGCTATTAAGTGGAGGTATCTCAATTCGTAGTTTCTTTCTTCTGTTTGACTACAACCTCCATCTCATAGATGATAAAAAATAACAAATCTGATTTTCTCAACGATTTTCTATAAAAAAAAACTACTTACTTGTATAATTTGTTTTTCGGTGAGTGATTGAAAGAAGTTTGCGTATTTTTTTTTTTTTCAAATGTTCATTTTTACTTTTCGTCAGTGGGGAGGAAATATAGATGTTGAGTCAAGAATAATATATTTCCAAATGAGTTTCTAAAAATCTATGAGCATCTTTAATCTGAACGACCGAGATATTTTGGCTGCCTTCTGGAAGCGTTAATTAAACGAATGTTTACACTAACCGGGACGATAAAAGCGAAACAGGAGCTTGTCAATCTAAATTCCATTTGTCAGATCTTTCGTTGCTGATTGTAGGATGTCACTGTCTTTTGTTTAACCACACATTTCAGGCGCCATGCATAAGACCAAAGAGTTCAATAATGTCATTGTAGGTCATTCTAAGTAACTTGTGCATTTTCATGGAGTTATCTCCCTTTGACTTAACTCACTAAGTTATTTGTTCACCACTGCTGTAGCTTGGTATTGAACTCACAATTCTTTGGTCACTCTTAGCTCACACTGTTTATAAGTCCCAGAAATTCATAAGCTGATGTTCTCAAGGACACATGGCCCAGTGGATATAGATTCGTTGGTTAGTTCCGGTGACTGAACCCAAAGTGTTGTGAGTTCAATGAAAATGATATACTGATCATAATAAAAGGTTCGATTCGAAATTCCTAGCGTTCAACGGCAGAAATGAAGTAAACATGGCAATAAAGTTGAGGACAGTAGATCGAACAATGTGAATAGTGTGACCGCTAGTAAGTATAGACAACTCTAGCAGTATAGCCCGGCTTTGCTCGGGTGTAATGAAAGTTTTAAAACTAATCCATGGTTCTGGAGCTTAGACTCTTTAGACGTTGGCACAAAAGACTAAAAAGCAATAGTTGTTTCCAATTAAAGCGAAACCGTAGACTGAAAGAAAAATGAATGGATGTAAGTCAAATTTTGATTTCCTGGTATCGATATCAAATAAGTTTTTTCGTCGCAAACTGAATTTTGAAGGCTAAATAAGTCCTCTGAGTAAATGGTATCATGGCTGAGACTAAGAACTACAATTATACCTACTTAGAGCCAAACCTGAAGCAAAAACTAAAATAAAAGGGCTGAAAAAAATACAGACATACAGGCAGATAAACACACACACACACACACACACACACACACACACACACACACACACACACACACACACACACACAAATATCTTGTCTTATATATATATAAATATATATATATATTATCGATTTTCTACACTATTGTAAGAACTGCAACCTTGAAATTTCTGAATATCGTTTCTTATGTCTTTGTCTATGAGTGTATGAAATTTGATTAAAATCGGACCACTCCTTCTATAACCCGATTTTTTCGATTATCGATTTTCGATATTTATCAGGTGTACCTCGACACAAAATCTAGCTAAGAACTCTCGCAGACTCTTATAGTACAACTGTGTAAACTTTCAAGAAAAACGGTTCAGCCGTTTCGGAGTCTATAGGTAACGGACACACACACACACACACACACACACACACACACACACACACACACGCATACACACACACACATACACACGCACACAGAGACAAATTTCCATTTATAAATAAGTTTGGATAAATCGAATCAGTATATAATTTCCAATATATCATTTTCAAGGGATGAAAATTATATACTGATCATAAAAGATTCGATTCGAAATTCCTGAGGAAGGTCGGAGCGCATAACACGGCATTAAAGATGAGGACAATAGTCCGAAAAATGCAATTTATGTAACCGCTAGTAAGTATAGACAATATATATCGATAGCATAATTATAACAAAGTCGGTGACATATGCAAAGTTTGGGGGAGGGGAACGAAGAATCGATAAGCGATTCACAGAAAAAATAGTCAAGAGAAAAAAGGGAAGGTAACCTTTGCAGAGTTTTTTTTTTTATCGTAGCAGAAATGCTACAAATGTTTTACTCTTATAAAAGGTCAGAAGGAAACGTGACGGAAGTATAGTAATCCTGACAACGGCTTCGGAATAAGATCCCTCATTATTATTATTATTATTATTATTATTATTATTATGATGTCATTTTTCATCATATTTCGATTTCTGCTTTGGTCTCACTACCAATCAAGTCTGCGGGGAGACCTAAGGCAGGTCGTGGCGTGTTGTTGTGACTCCATTTCATGTTTTTCTATCTTCCCTATCATCCCTAGCATTACATAGATAAAGTTTTCCTTAGTGTGTGGGCTGTACTTAATAAGACAATTTTTTGTATATCTCTTAAGCTGGGGTTTCCAGGGATTATTTCAATGTGTTGTTTTGTTCCATTTTTTATCATTCCAAGTGCACCTACTATCACTGGCACAACTCTTGTTTTCAATTTCCACATTTTTTCTATTTCAATTTCCGGGTTTTTATATTTTGACAGTTTTTCAAATTCCTTGATTGCTATGTTACAATCCGCTGGACGAGCCATATCAATTAATAGACAAGTTTTCTCCTTCTGGTTTTTAACAATAATGTCTGGCCTGTTTGCTTCAATTTTTCTGTCTGTGTAGATGGTGTAATCCCATAGAATGGTTAAATCTTCTATTTCTGTAACCGGTGCTGGGTGATGTTCATACCAGTGTTTGTTTACAGATTTTCCATAATGTTTGCACATTGCCCAATGTAAATATTGCCCAACTCTATCGTGGCGATTTTTATATTCATTTGGAGCAAGCACAGAACAGCCTGAGATTAGGTGGTCTATTGTTTCTTGGTGTTTATCACAAAACCTGCATTTTGGATCCATATTATTATGCATAATATTTGCCTGAAAGTTTCTAGTGAAAAGACTTTGGTCTTGTGCTGCAAGAATAAAGCCTTCAGTTTCAGACTTTAATCCAGATGCACGTAACCATCGATGAGTATTAACTTTGTCAACATTGGACTTATTGGCACGTTCTGGATATTGGCCATGCAGAGGTTTGTCTTGCCAGCGCTGTTTCATCTTTTCAAGAGCTTTATCTTTGGCTTTCATTTGCATTATTATTATTATTATTATTATTATTATTATTATTATTATTATTATTATTTTTCAAGTGTCTGGTTTTCTCACCAGTTGTAACTTGTGACTTACACCCGGATAATAAAATAAGTGACAACATTCCTTGCATTCACTTACGCCCAAATACCCTTGGGAAAGGTATTAAGCCGTCTCTTCCCTCCAGCCATGGGTTAAATAACAGGACAGATTGGGTTCTATAGCCTTGGCTGGCAACCAGTCTACCGCAGAAAGCAATGGCAACCTACTGTGGGATAATCTTCTGCCCAGTCAGTCATGTCTCATTAGAGACATGATCGCCTAATCGTGTATCACGTATGGCACTTAACTGACGGGATGGTGTATATCAGGGGTCGGGCCAGATGACGGGTCGCGGGTTGAAAGAAGGCCATTAATTCGCTACCTCCACTCAAATTTGCGACACCTCAATTTAAATTGAATTTTTACAAATAAAAAGTTTTCTTGAAGCTATAATTTTACCTTTAATTGAAAGCCAAGTGATTAAATTTACTAATTACAGTAAGCAAAATACCCTGGTGTATTTCAAACCGAAATTATATTGATGGGAATAAAAAAATTTAGGTTTAAAATTTTTTTTTTAAATTTCCAACTTTCCGCCATTTTTCATCGATTGTAAACAGTAGCCAATTCTCGGTTATAAAAAAATCTTACAAAAATAAAATACATCACGCTGACATTATTTTATTCAAATTACCGAATTTAAACTTACCCGAAGTTCCCTTGAAACAAGAAATGTTTGCTTACTGCCTGAAATTTTTCAAAAGAACGTTTCTCAATTACTGTAGCCTTGTTATCGCAGCTGTCAACATCTGATCAGAGGCGTTAATGATGATTTACAGTAGCTGGCCAAAAGTATGAAAGACGAATTTAGTATAAAAATGTTTATTTTCGGAATTTTTTTCCATGTAAGGGAGGACAACCCTTGAATCATGTGACCTTATAATGATAAAGATCGTCAAAATACTTCAAAGTGAAAAAAATCAACCGAAGTGAAAGGATGACATTATGACGTGTAGGTTTGAAACTGTTTGAAAATTGTACCACAAACGAACCACACACACACATCAAACAAAAACGAAACACATATACCCATATATACGAGTACAAATAGTTGCAAACATATACACTTATGTATGATAAGAACATGGCCCATTGAAAGATCCCAGCAACTTACATAGGGTAGGTGGCAGGGGTAAGCGATGGGGGGGGGTCGCTGTTGGAGGAATGAAATAGAAAGCCGACTGAGATAACGCTGTCCCTTTGAATGTGTCCCTGCCTAATGTCTGTCGCCGGTTGGTCGGTCAAATCGGCTCTCAGTTTTTGTTTTATATTTATTTTTTTTATTTTTTACGCAGAAATGGAGGTGATTGGGTTTTGATCGTGTTTTTGCGGTCATAGTATTCAACTTCGGTTGGGTGGATCAGAGGAAGATAACAGCAAGCCTTTTGTTGAATTCGAAAGCCTCGTCTCTCATATTAAAAATTGAGTCATTGGTAATCAGACTCGCGGGCCGGTCAAAATGTTTTCGCGGGCAAGACCCTTGCTGTAAACCCTTCGCTCTGGTTTCGAGTTCCATCTGCCGTTCTTTTTTTTCTCTGCTCTTCAGGACCATCTCAGATATTTTGATAGAAACTGGCACAAGAGTTAGCCATAAATCCTAGCTCACATTATCCGGCTTAGAGATTGAACTTACAAATATTATGTCACCAGATTTATGAAATAAACGCTAGGCTATCCTGTAAGAATTCCCTGTAAAAATGTTTATTTGCTTCAGACTTTTGTAAGCAAAAATGATGACAATATTTTTGAATTTGTCTTTATTTCTGAGATGAGATAGTATTTACAGTATTCACATTATTCGGACTATTGTCCTCATCTTTGTTGCCATTTGTACGATGTTTAATTATAGATCATTCTATTTGTCTATATTTCTGAGATGAGGTAGTATTTACAGTATTTACATTATTCGGACTATTGTCTTCATCTTTGTTGCCATTTATACGACGTTTTGAACCGAACACTTTATTACAATCACTGGGGTATATCATCCTCATTCTTTGCGTAAAGCCTCGTTTCGAAGTAATGAGTGATCTCCCTCTAACCCTGCAAGTTAACTCATGACTTCCAATCGTGGCTTTACGCAAGGAGTAGAGTTCATATACCCCAGTGATTGTAATAAAGAGTTCGGTTCGAAATTCCTAGCACCTGAAGAAGGCCGGAGAGTACAACGGCTGAAACGTCGTACAAATGGCAACAAAGATGAGAACAATAGTCCGAATAATGTAAATACTGTAAATATTTTTGAAATTTACTTATTTCCTTTTGGGAAAACCGGCGAAGGTGAACATTCTCGTTCGCGCAAAATCGTTACATTAATTTACTTTAGGATTACATAAGAGAGACGACAAGGAGTACATTTTCACGATTTAAGCTTATAGTGTAAATTATTTTCACGAATCAGCCGTCAAATATAGTCTCTTATTATATTTCCGTTATACAGTTAATAGTATCCAGAACATTCTATATTTTTTGAAACTTTTAGAAAAACTATCGCCCGGTTCACACTCCACCCACGTCTATTGAACAGGTGTAGAGGCTCATCTCTTGCTCCCTGTTTAGGATGTGGTTTCCGGTTTTCTCTTTTCCAATCTTTTCACTTTTTTTCAATTGGAGTAGATAGACTAAACTATCACCCGGTTCACACTCCACCCACGTCTATTGAACAGGTGTAGAGGCTCATCCCTTGTTCCCTGTTTAGGATGTGGTTTCTGGTTTTCTCTTTTCCAATCTTTTCACTTTTTTTTTCAATTGGAGTAGATAGACTAAACTATCACCCGGTTCACACTCCACCCACGTCTATTGAACAGGTGTAGAGGCTCATCCCTTGTTCCCTGTTTAGGATGTGGTTTCTGGTTTTCTCTTTTCCAATCATTTCACTTTTTTTTTTCAATTGGAGTAGATAGACTAAACTATCACCCGGTTCACACTCCACCCACGTCTATTGAACAGGTGTAGAGGCTCATCCCTTGTTCCCTGTTTAGGATGTGGTTTCTGGTTTTCTCTTTTCCAATCTTTTCACTTTTTTTTTCAATTGGAGTAGATAGACTAAACTATCACCCGGTTCACACTCCACCCACGTCTATTGAACAGGTGTAGAGGCTCATCCCTTGTTCCCTGTTTAGGATGTGGTTTCTGGTTTTCTCTTTTCCAATCATTTCACTTTTTTTTTTCAATTGGAGTAGATAGACTAAACTATCACCCGGTTCACACTCCACCCACGTCTATTGAACAGGTGTAGAGGCTCATCCCTTGTTCCCTGTTTAGGATGTGGTTTCTGGTTTTCTCTTTTCCAATCTTTTCACTTTTTTTTTTCAATTGGAGTAGATAGACTAAACTATCACCCGGTTCACACTCCACCCACGTCTATTGAACAGGTGTAGAGGCTCATCCCTTGTTCCCTGTTTAGGATGTGGTTTCCGGCTTTCTCTCTTCTAATCTTTTCACTCTTACGTAGCCCCCTGCACATCAGTGGCGTTACCGCCTTGCTTGGGGTGATATGATTAAAAAAAAATTCTTCGAATGTTCTTGAAAATTCTTTTTCAGAAACTTAGAGGTGAATCTGTTTGGAATGTAATGGAAAATAGTTTAATTTCAAAACATCGATGTTCAGATCAAAAAAGCAAAATTTGAAGGGAATTCTAGTCAATGTATTTGCTGTATAGACAGAAACAATTAGTAAATAATACTTAACGGACCAAAAAACAAAGAAAAGTCAAAATTTTGTTACACAGTGTATTGCATTAAATATACCTAAGAAAATCAAGAATTCCTTTCCCGCCAAGAGTTCAAGTTAGTAATTATCTTTTAGGCTTAGAATACAAGAGTTTGCCACACCCTCCATATTCTTCTGATCTTACACCCTCCATATTCTTCTGATCTTACACCCTCTGATTACTTTTTAAGAAAATTTTCAAATGGTAAAGTCCAAACCAGAGGTAGAGTCAACTTTGAAAGATTTTGTTGCATCACAAGCCAATATCTTTTTTTTATCAACGAGTGATAAATAATCTCGTCGATCAATAGCAGAAGTGCACAGATGCACAAGGCTCGTATTTTGACTAATTTCAACATTTCTACAGTTAATTTTTCAAGAATATAATTATATTTCTGAAATCGACCATTATTTTTGTAAGAACCTCTGCTATCCTTTAACCATCATAGACAATCTTTCATGCCTGCCATTACGTTATTCTCCCTAAGAGCAATACTCAGTTGACTTGAAGTGGAATGACTACATTAAATTAATAGCTAAATCTACTGCTAAGAAGATCGGGTCCCTGTCTCTCTTTTGAATCCATCATGTACATTTACAAATCTACCATCCGCCCATGCATTGAATACTGTTGTTATATCTGGTTAGGCGACTCTGCTATTCACCTTGGGGCTCTCGACAGGATCCAAAAAGGAATCTGCAATGTAGTCGATCCTGACATGGCGGTCAGACTCGAGTCTTTCTCTCACCGACGAGGTGTAGCTTCCCTCTGTCTTTTCTACAAATAATTTCACGGCTTCTGCTCTGATGAGCTTGGTTCTTTGGTGCCCCTCTGATGAGAATTTAATCGAACTACTAGACTGTCAACAAAGGTCCCACCATTTTACCGTGAGAACAGTGAAGTGTAACCACAATTACTAGCTTCTTTTCCCGCACCTCCCGCCTGTGGAACTCCATTCCGTATTCTTGGTTCTCTGATCGCGACAATCTCCAAGTGTTTCAATGCAACGTGAACTGTCATCACTTATCTCCTTGATTCCCATCCTTCTTCTCATTTTACACTTTGCTCTCACGCAGCTCTCTTCACACCAATGTACCCGTCCTTTTCTTACCCATTCTCCCACACCTACTGTGACCTGTTCTCCCTCTCTTCACTCTCCCATTATGTAACCCCTTGCGCACCAGTGGCAGTTCTGACGTGCTTGAGGTGAAACGATAGTATAATACTGACCAACCCCTCCAACACCCAAAAAAACAAATCCAACACAAATAAACGGGCTTTTCAACGAGATAATTCTCATTTCTAAAAAATCACCTGAAGATGAAGCAGACCACATAATGGGCCGGCTTCGAAACGCGAAAATTTTTGTGTAGTGATACTATGAATTTATAAAAACATTGTAACAACCATTACAGTATAACGCTCTACATTTGTATCGAGCACTCTTTATAAAAGTAAATGCATGAACAAAAGATTAATAAACCTACGAGTTCAACAACTTAGTTACACCACTATATATATATATATATATATATATATATATAGTAATTTCTTTTTTACCTGAAAGGTTTTTATATTTTTAATTTATTTCATTATTTGTCCTTTTAGACATTTATTTTTATATTAATAAATTAATATTAATTATATTTTATTTTTAAAGTTTAGGTTTTTGCCTTCGAAGTTATTTTTCTTTTCCATAGAATCATCAATTTATTTTATATTTATGACTTGCATTTACTTTTTCACGTTAAGATCAAACGATTACGCTGCTACGGTTTTGACCTTTTCAATTTCGTCAGGCGAGTTGTATTGCAATACAAATAACCAGAAATCGGACGTATAACTGTTTCGTATATATATATATATATATATATATATATACTACCAGTATAGCCCGGCCCTATATATATATATATATATATATATATATATATATATATATATATAGGGCCGTATCTGATGCTAAAAAAAAAAAACGCCGGGCACAGAGAAATTTGCGTGGATTTATTAGTTGACAATGTGATGACGTCATCAGTGTCATCCGTTTCGTGAAACTATGATTTTTGCAGATTTTTTCGGCTCTTCCAATGGAAATTAGGCACAGAACGTGAACGAAAGCAGGAAATCGGGTTCGAACTTTCTGAGTATAACCAGTCTTTTCTCCCAAAATTAATAAATAAACAGATTTTTACTGGGTTCATTCGGATGTTTTCTTCGTTTTTCTTTCTTTCTTTTTTTCTTTCTTTCTTTCTTTCTTTCTTTCTTTCTTTCTTTCTTCGTGAATTGTTTAGTTTGATTTCTGAGGAAGACATTTTTCCTTGCCCGGATTTTCACTATGATCGCACGGATCGGCCCGGACACGTGCTCAGTGTGCCCGGTAGTCAGATACGGCCATGAATATATATATATATATATATATATATATATATATATATATATATATATATATATATATATATGCGCATGTGTGCGTGTTTGAATATGTGTTTGTGTATGTATATATGAACTAGCAGTATAGCCCGGCGTTTCTCGGGTGTAATGAAAGTTTTAAAACTAATCCATGGTTCTGGAGCTTAGACTCTTTAGACGTTGGCACAAAAGACTAAAAAGCAATAGTTGTTTCCAGTTAAAGCGAAACCGTAGACTGAAAGAAAAATGAATGGATGTAAGTCAAATTTTGATTTCCTGGTATCGATATCAAATAAGTTTTTTCGTCGTGAACTGAATTTTGAAGGCTAAATACGTCCTCTGAGTAAATGGTATCATGCCTGAGACTAAGAACTACAATTATACCTACTTAGAGCCAAACCCGAAGCAAGAACTAAAATAAAAGGCCTGAAAAAAATACAGACTTACAGGCAGATAAACAGGCACACACACACAGACACAGACACACAGACACACACACACATCTTGCCTGATATATATATATATATATCTATATATATATCTATATATATATATATATATATATATTATCGATTTTCTGCATTATTGTAAGAACTGCAACCTTGAAACTTCTGAATATCGTTTCTTATGTCTTTGTCTATGAGTGTATCAAATTTGATTAAAATCGAACCACTCCTTCTATAACACGGTTTTTTCAATTATCGATTTTCGATATTTATCGGAGGTACCTCGACACAAAATCTAGCTAAGAACACTCGCAAACGCTTATAGTACAACTGTGTAAATTTTCAAGAAACTCGATTCGGCCGTTTCGGAGTCTATAGGTAACGGGGATACACACACACACACACACACACACACACACACACACACACACACACACACACACAAAGTTCCATTTATAAATAAGTTTAGATAGTGCTGAATTGTGATAATCTTTAGCACGAGGAGTGTTTTTTTCAGCAGATTTAATGATAAAAAGTATTTTGGAAAGCAAATTTCTTATCCTCGTTTCTTGCAAATTATAATATCACTTCATCCTCCATATACATAAAAAACCGGGACACAATGGCAAGACAAAAAAACAAAAACAAAAATAAATAAATAAATAAAAACAAGCGTCTGCCACGATGTATGAAAACATCAAAGTGATGTTCTCACTGACCTTCGAAGTTAGAATGAACCGGTTCCGTAAAAGTGACAAATTCCTTTCATTAAACCTATCTATCTATCTATATATATATAGTCATCCGCAGACAGATCTGTTTCGCTGTATCACAGCTCATCAGTACGGTTAGACAGCCGATCGCCTTTTACCCAGGCTTGAAAGCCGACCGAATTGACGTCAGTCGGCGATTCTACCTTTGTGCTACGGGCGCTCGGTAGAAGCAGGCATACTTTTTAGCGCATATATTATCATTATACACGCCCAATAGCTGAGAGTGTTCTTATTCATTGCCGAATTAACAATGCGTAAATGCCAGAGTAGCTACTGTTTTTCAAAGTCTACCATTCTTCCAGGGTGCCCAGTCAGAGTGTAATATATTTATTAATAAATATATAATACTCTTTGATTAAAAACAAAATATCTACTTAAATACGAGTACCGATTAAAACTAATGTTCAAACAAATCATTTCAAAATGGTGGTTGTTTATAACCAGGTTCGTTAATCTTCGCTAATTTCCGTAACATGTTTACATTTGTTTACATTACGATTCATTTCAAAGCAGATATGGTTATTAGGATATATCTGAAATTGTGTTATATAGGCTTGAGTTTAGACTGTTGGTCATTCGTGTTCGAGAGGTCTCAGACGCGCCAGATCAATTAGTGGCTTCCGCTATATGTCGCAGTTTCGAATCCTGCCGAATGACACACATTTTCGTAACAAGAATTTATCGTAAATAATCAGGCCGTTATATATATATATATATATATATATATATATATATATATTGGGTAGATGAGTGTTCTGAGAATAATTGGGAGTTAGAGTGATAGGAGGTGTCTATTGACCCTACATTTAAACACCTGGAGATTGTAGCTGTCGGGAAAGCAAACTTGTGGAAGGGAGCCCCACAGGCGGGAAGCGCGAGAAAAGAAGCTGTTGGAGTAGAATTTGCGGTTACATCTTATCTGTTTAACTGTAAAAGTGTGGGACCTAGTTGCTAATCTAGTATCTCGTGTAAATTCCTGCTTAGGCGGCACCAGTGCTCTAAGTTCATCGGAGCAGAAGCCATGAAAGTATTTGTAGAAGAGACACAGGGAAGCCACATCACGCCAGTGAGAGAGCGGTTGCAGTCGGTCTGACAAGTCAGTATCAACCACGTTATATATATATAAATTTGAAAAAGACAAAAAAGGAAAACTTAGTTAACGCCTTTCGTTTACTGAGGAATTTTATCGGGACAAATGTAAGGATATTATTTAATGACAAGCATTTATATACAAGAGCAAAACTGTCATTCATTTTTTCAAAATCTTTTTTGTAGAGGTGTTCTCATGAATATTCATCAGGTTAACGGAAAAGTCAGGCAAGTTCATGGATGTGAGGCGATGCGGTTCAATGCCTAATGAACAGAAGCGAGTAGGATGTATTTTTTTATTTTCAGAGGGTTAATCGCATCGGCAAAATCAAGTTTACCTTTTCTTTACATATTGTCCTTTTACAGATAGACTCTATCTGAATATTTACACACACACACACACACACACACACACACACACACACACACATACACACACATAAATATGAATATATATATATATCCTGCGCTTTAAGCACGACTCGGAGTTTCATGCATTGTGCAATCATCAGGTGCTTATCATGAACTGACAGTTTTTCAATTTTAGTTATTATTTTAGGTATTAGCGTTTCTTAAGGTCGTTATAAATTGTACATCGGGTGTGGCAATATTTTTTTCATTAAATGTATAATTTAGTTACGTTTACACACACACACACACACACACACACACACACACACACACACACACACACACACACACACACACATAAGTATGAATGTAAATAAATATATATACATATGTGTGTATACGCGCAGATACACATCAATATATAAATATTTATCAGGTGTTAATAGAATAGTGCTTAATGTCATACAACAGAGCAAAATACATTAATAAATATATATATCACACGTTTTAAGCACGACTCGGAATTTCATGCATTGTGCAATCTTCAGGTGCATATCATGAACTGACATTTTTTCAAATTTAAATATTATTTTAGGTATTAGACCTTAGGCATTTCCTAAGTTAATGTCGTTATAAATTGTATATCCTGTTTGGCAATATTTTTTTTTATTAAAGGTATAATTTAGTTACGTTTACACACACACACACACACACACACACACACACACACACACACACACACACACACACAAGTATGAATGTAAATAAATATATAT
Organism: Ascarosepion bandense; assembly: GCA_037127315.1. Taxonomy (NCBI): domain Eukaryota; kingdom Metazoa; phylum Mollusca; class Cephalopoda; order Sepiida; family Sepiidae; genus Ascarosepion; species Ascarosepion bandense. The sequence goes on from JBBBDQ010000558.1 coordinate 1,561,804, forward strand.
ATATGTGTATACGCACAGATACACATCAATATATTAATATTTATCAGGTGTTAATAGAAGAGTGCTTAATGCAATATAACAGAGCAAAAAGTAAATATTAACAAATGTATTTAAAACAGAAATAGGGGTTGTTCTAGCGAGAGAAATTGATTATGAAGAAAAATGTGCAAGAAGCCGTGAACGTTTTGTTTAAAAATGTATATTTATTGTCGTTATTATTATTATTATTATTATTATTATTATTATTATTATTATTATTATTTGCTTTTTGTATTATATATATTAAGTGTTGTTGGTTGGTTGTTTCTGTTTTATGGTATATCAACCTCGGCGGGTCATTTATTGCCAGCTAAATTATATTTTTTGTTGGTAATACCTTTTTTTCTTTCAGCAATTCATATTTGTTTTTTTTTTATATAAGTTTTGTGTTTAGTAATACTTTCTTCTTTTTCGAGTGCCAAGATTCATTGGGATTTGTTTTTAAGGGCAGGGTCCCAAAGTCTCACCCTGTTATTTAACCCATAAATGGAGGGAAGGGACGGATTAATACCTTTCCCAAAGTTACCAGTGCTTAAGTAAATGCAGGGTATTCAACTGAAATTCGAACTCGGCTCACCGATTTCTCTTAACGAGACGATATCTACTGGACCACAACGCACATCCGTCACTAAACGCTTACAGCACCTGGTATTCCCAAGCGGTCACAAATTTAATTACTGACCAGGCTCAACGTTGCTTAACTTCAGTGATCGAGCGAGAACTGGTGTATTCAACGTGATATGGCCGTAAGCCATATATTAAGTGTCTATAATGGTATTTGTGTTGCTACACGTGTTTCGAGTCCAAAGTTGACTCTCTTCAGGTGCATAAACTTGTGACTTTACATATCGAGATCTGTTTGCTTTTCTGATGGCCAAAATATCGTGTGTATATCTAGAAAAGTGGTCGGTGAGCAGGCCAGAAAGTTCATATGCGCGCGTGTTTTTTTTTTTATTTCTATTTTTTATTTTTGCACACTTCTGGCAGTCAGTCACCTTTCGTTGGTTAGAAAAATACATATTATCCTACGTTTTAAGCACGACTCAGAGTTTCATGCATTATACAATCATTAGGTGCATATTAGGAACTGACCGTTTTTCAATTTGAAATATTATTTTAGGTATTAGCGTTTCTTAAGTTAAGGTCGTTCTAAATTGTAAATCGGGTGTGAGACTTTTTGTTTATTAAATGTTTAATTTAGTTACGTTTACAGACACACACATATATATAAATGTAAAAATTTATATATATATATCTATATCTATATCTATATATATATATATTATATGTATATGTGTGTGTGTGTGTGTGTGTGTGTGTGTGTGTGTGTGTGTGTGTGTGTGTGTGTGTATTAGACCTTAGGCATTTCCTAAGTTAAGGTCGTTATAAATTGTATATCCGGTTTGGCAATATTTTTTTTATTAAAGGTATAATTTAGTAACGTTTACACACACACACACACACACACACACACACACACACACACACACACACACATAAGTATGAATGTAAATAAATATATATACATATGTGTGTATACGCGCAGATACACATCAATATATAAATATTTATCAGGTGTTAATAGAACAGTGCTTAATGTAATACAACAGAGCAAAAAGTATACATTAATAAATATATATATCACACGTTTTAAGCACGACTCGGAATTTCATGCATTGTGCAATCTTCAGGTGTATATCATGAACTGACAGTTTTTCAAATTTAAATATTATTTTAGGTATTAGACCTTAGGCATTTCCTAAGTTAATGTCGTTATAAATTGTATATCCTGTTTGGCAATATTTTTTTTTATTAAAGGTATAATTTAGTTACGTTTACACACACACACACACACACACACACACACACACACACACACACACACACACACCAAAACTTAAAAATGGGATAAGATCCTAAAATCGTGAGAAAAAAATGTTGTTATTTCAGGGTCTGATTTTTATAAATCATACGTTGAAGGGGACATCTCTAGTTTGTTTATATTATGGATAGAGAGTTTAAATAAATATTTCTTTCTAAGAATAAAAAATAATAAAAAAATTAAAGTAATATTAATTTTTTCAGTTTGTTTTTATTTTTTCCGAATATGCACGTGATGATTGCGTAATGCTTGAAACTTCGAGCCATGCTTAAAAGTAGGATAATATATATATATATATATGTGTGTGTAATGATTTGTTTGAACATTATTTTTGATCAACACGCGTATTTAAGTAGATATTCTGTTGATAATCAAACAGTATTATATATTTATTTCTACCGGCCTGATTATTTACGATAAATGTTTCTTACGAAAATGTACGTCATTCGGCAGGATTCGAACCTGCGACCCCTATCCACATAGGAGAAGCCACCAAGTGATCTGGCGCGTCTTTGACCTCTCGACCACGAATGAAGATCGGTCTAAACGAAGTCAAATTAACCTTATAACACAATTTTCGAATTCATCGTAATAACCATCTCTGCTCTAAAATGTGTCGTAATGTCAACAAATGTAAACATGTTACGGAAATGACTGAGCGTCATTCATGGTCGAGAGGTCTAAGACGCGCCAGATCACCTGCTGGCTTTCCCTATGTGGATAGGAGTCGTAGGTTCGAATCCTGCCAAATGACACACATTTTCGAAACAAAAAATTATCGTAAATAATCAGGCCGGTAGAAATAAATATATAATACTGTTTGATTAAATACGAATATCGATCAAAAATATTGTTCAAACAAATCATTTCAAATTGTCGGTTGTTTATAACCAGTTCCGTTAATCTTCGTTATATATATATATATATAATCATCCGCAGAGAGATCTGTTTCGCTGTATCACAGCTCATCAGTACAGTTAGACTCCGATTGCTTTTAACCCAGGATTGAAACCCGACCGAATTGGCGTCAGTCGCCGATTCTACCGTTGGGCTATGGGCGCTCGGTAGAAAAAGGCAGACTTTGTAGCATATATATATATATATATATATATATATATATATATATATATATATATATATATATATATATATATATATATATATATATATATATATATATGGACGCGTTTTCGCGAAATAAAAAACAGAAACAAACACGAAAGTGTGCAAAGACGAAACATTTTTTTCTTTTTTTTTTTTTTTACAAAATGAATACCGCGTTCTTGACATAACTGGATGGCTTGTAGAAGAGATAGCATCCCCAAATATGTCCCGGTATGTGTGGAGTAAGCGAAATTTTATAGACACCTGATCGGCTGTCGACAGCCGCGGAGGTGTGCTGGCTTTTGAGCGGTTGTTTTGAAGGTGCCGAGAGCAGAGCATCAGGTTTGCAGTTCGGGGCATTACTGAGAGTCTTCCAAGCTTATCTTTTGAAGAAAAAAGAAAAGAAAAGAAAAGAAAAAAGAAAACAAAAAGAACGAAGGAAGGAAAGAAACCAGCAAGCATATAAAAAAAAAAACTGAAAAGGAATGACGGGTGGAAGGAAATGAAAGAATAACACAATTTCAGGGAAAAGAGAAAACAAAACAACAACAACAAAAAAAAAAAGCCTAAATAAACAAATGTAAATGATTTGAGCAATGCCTATTTTTTTATGCATAATACATGTATATTCGGTTTATTTGGGCAGTAATTTCTCATTTATAGAAGGTTGGTAGAACGATAGTTCTTTGATTAATATACATTTTTACTTTGCCTCGAACTCTATACTCACACACACATACACACACACACATATATATATATATATATACAATATACACACACTCACACACACGCATATATATACAATATACATACACACTCATATATATACACTCATATATATATATATATATATATATATATAAACATATGGCTAGAATAAGTAAATGACTTGTAAGAAAAAGTGTTTTCAATCTAACATGTTTCACTTTAACAAGCTACTTCAGAGATTTTTAAAGGACGATATATATATATATACTCACACAAAAAATATACACGATACACACACACACACACATATATATATATATATATATATATATATATATATATATATATAAAACAGTGTACATTGAATCAACAGCTAGGGGAAACAGTCTGTTTCATGCTAAACACAATCGTCAGGCCAGAAGATTGCGTTTAGCATGAAACAGACTGTCGTCTCTAGGTGCTGACTTCAATGTCCATATTTGTATTTACATGCACACTCTTCTTCATATTTATGACTCTAAGTAATAAATATAGCATAATTTAAAACTATACCTTATATATATTCGCCATTCACAGACAAGCCTGTTTTGCTGTATCACAGCTTATCAGTGTGGCTAGACGAATCCACTAGCTTCTGGCCAGGATCGAAACTCGACCGATTTGGTGTCAGTCGGAGTCGCTACTCCGTAAGCCATCGACACATGGAAACAGCGAAGGGAAATTTTAACGTGTTGTATATAAGCAGTGTATACACACGCCAGTCACAGAAAGAACTCCATTCATTTCTGAAGAGTCACGCAGATGTGGAAACTGTTTTTAAAATTTTCTTCTCCAGAGAGCTCAATAGTAATGAGAGCATACTTACTTACTTACTATCTATCTATCTATCTATCTATCTATCTATCTATCTATCTATCTATCTATCCGTTGATTTCAGTCTATCTATCTATCTATCTATCTATCTATCTATCTATCTATCTATCTATCTATCTATCTATCCGTTGATTTCAGTCTATCTATCTATCTATCTATCTATCTATCTATCTATCTATCTATCCGTTGATTTCAGTCTATCTATCTATCTATCTATCTATCTATCTATCTATCTATCTATCCGTTGATTTCAGTTAATCTATCTATCTATCTATCTATCTATCTATCTATCTATCTATCTATCTATCTATTCGTTGATTTCAGTTAATCTATCTATCTATCTATCTATCTATCTATCTATCCGTTGATTTCAGTTAATCTATCTATCTATCTATCTATCTATCTATCTATCTATCTATCTATCTATCTATCTATTCTTGTTGATTTCAGTTAATCTATCTATCTATCTATCTATCTATCTATCTATCTATCTATCTATCTATCTATCTATCCGTTGATTTCAGTTAATCTATCTATCTATCTATCTATCTATCTATCTATCTATCTATCTATCTATCTATCTATCTATCCGTTGATTTCAGTTAATCTTAATCTATCTATCTATCTATCTATCTATCTATCTATCTATCTATCTATCTATTTCAGTTCCTGTTAATATCTATCTATCTATCTATCTATCTATCTATCTATCTATCTATCTATCTATTTCATTCTATCTATCATTCCTATCTATCTATCTATCTATCTATCTATCTATCTATCTTGATCTATCTATCTATCCTTATTTCTATCTATCTATCTATCTATCTATCTATCTATCTATCTATCTATCTATCTATCTTATAAATTATAGTTTAGAACATGTACAAATTATTATCTACTACAAAGTGTGCATTTTGTTTTGGCCTTGAAAGCTAGTGCAGAAAGGAATGGAAATTCTTTTTCTTATATTTGGCGAATTGTGTGTGAGATGTAGGTGGGCTGGGAGGTGGGGGAATAAGGCTTGTAATTTTTCCGTTAGAATTTTGAACGAAAAGAAGAAATAGGGAATAAGTAGGGGATTTGATTAATGGATGTGTCTAAAAATTTCTAGACAGATTTAACATTAGATGATAAGGTATGGTCCTTTATAGCTTAATGGCTGGTTTTCTTCAGGTTTAATAAAAGGGGAAAATAAGGAAATGTATATGAGGTGGAGAGGAGTAGGAGTGGGTGCGATCAGGTGGGAATAAAGATTGCTATTTTGTGAACATATATTCATTAGTAAATTATATGACTACAAATATTCTTGTATTTAAACTTAGTGTTTATAATTAATCTATTTTTGGATATTTAACCTTAACTTAAAATTTATGAAACCTCTTTTTATATAAAACTTTAAATTAGGTCACAGTTTGTGGTATGAAATAAAGGCAAAATTTAAGGTAATATATTATAAAGCTTTATCGTTTCTAGTGATCATAACTTTGGCTTTTGTAGTTTTTAGCATGATTGTAAGGTTAGTTTTTTTAATGTGTTTGCAATTTACTGTGGTTTCATGCCTCTGGTTTAATAGTATGTTGCTATTCATGGATTTAATGATTTCCATTTTTTCTAGAAGACAAACGAAACATGGTTCCTTTATTGAGTTAGATGTTTTGGCCTGTTTTAGGGTTTTCCATTTAACTTTATGTGTTTTATTTTCGTTTTTTCACTTCTAAAAATACTTAGAAAGTGATTTCATATTTTGTTTGTCCTTGTTATTGAAGGATGAGAGGTGATTGTAAAAGCGCTTTTTAAAAATGTCCATTGTGTTTCCGATATAAATTTTAACATCCTTAGGATTTTCCATGGATGAATCGAACACATATATACCAGGGATTTTGTTAAGCATTTATTAGAAATGGGGCATTGGTTTAGGTTTCTACAGTTACAAAAGTTATTATTATGAGGCAGACTGGCATGGGTGTTGGAGTTATTTTTGTTGTATGCTTTTAATATTTTATTGTTATGCAATGTAATTATTTTTTAAAATTGTTGGAGCAGCTATAACTGAGTTTTATTTTATTCCTATTGAAAATTTTGCTTAGAGGGTTATTTTTGGAGAAATTTATGTCCCAGTTTAAAATTAACTAACTGATTAAATGAAGGGTTATACCATATGATTTTCCTGTTTCTATTTTTTCTTTTTGGGCTCCTAAATTTTTCGACAAAGTTAATTTTGGAGGATTGATAGCCGCTGTTTTTAAGAATTCTATCGTAATTAACTTTGTGCTTGTCGAATATTTCTTTATTTGAGGACTGTGTGTTGAGGACTGTGTGTTGATGCGGCATTCAACTGATGGTAGAATACATTTAACAACGGATGGTGAGTGATTAGAGTTGGGGTTTATATAGATTGGGTTAGCATTATTTTTCATGTAAGGTTGAAAATTGTTAGAGACTAAGTATAATGTCATGTTTAAGAAGTCAACTTGTTTTATAGTAGGGTTAATTAAGACCAAAAGATTTAAAATATCTATGAATTAATTTTCTAGGTCTATCAACCTTACCTCCAGTAGATTGATTTACTATCATGTAAGGTTGATAGACCTAGAAAATTAATTCATAGATATTTTAAATCTTTTGGTCTTAATTAACCCTACTATAAAACAAGTTGACTTCCTAAACATGACATACTTAGTCTCTAACAATTTTCAACCTTACATGAAAAATAATGTACATATAATGTATATGTACATGTATGAATATTAAATGTCTAAGTCTATCAACCTTACCTCTAGTGGATTTATTTACTATCATGTAAGGTTGATAGACTTAGACATTTAATATTCATACATGTACATATACAAGACCCTCGATAAGTCTGGCGAGGCTCGTGCTGTTGCTCTGGATTTCTCCAAGACTTTTGATAGGGTTTGGCACGCTGGCCTCCTGCGCAAGCTTCGGGGCTATGCTATCACCAGACGCTTGTTTGATATGATCCAATCATTCCTATCTAACTGCATAATGAATATAGTCTTGAATGGACATGCCTAGACATCCTACCACACGAACACTGGTGTTCCCCAGGGCTCTACCCTAGGCCCGACGCTCTTTCTAATCTTCATAAATGATCTCCCAGACGTGATCAAATCTGAAGTATGCAACTATGCAGATGACACCACCATCTACTCCAGCATCAGTAAGATATCTGGCGAGGCAGACAAACATAACCTCGCTGCTGATCTCGAGAAGAACCTCCGCTCAGTGGTGGATTGGGCTAAGGAGTGGCTCGGAAATTTCAAAGCCTCTAAAACAAAACTCCTATCTGTCAACCATCACAGGAAATTTCTCCTGACACCCATAAGCATGGACCAAGCAAGTCTCCTCGAAAGCAATACACTGCGCCTCCTCGGTCGTACTCTTTCTTCCGACCTCAAGTGGCATCATTACATTGAATTACTAGCTAAATCCACTGCTAGGAAGGTTGGGTCACTGTGTCAGGCCAGGAAGTTTTTACCGCCTGAATCCATCTTGCACATATACAAATTGACCATTCGACCGTGCATGGAATACTGTTGTCATATCTGGTCAGGCGCTCCTGCTGTTCGTCTCAGTGCTCTCGACAGGCTCCAAAGAAGAATCTGTAATGTTATTGGTCCCGACCTGGCAGCTCGATTTCAGCCACTTTTTCATCGGCGGGATGTGGCTTCCATTTATCTCTTCTACAAATATTTTCATGGCTTCTGCTAGCGAAAGATTAGGTCACTGGTGCCCCCTCCACAAGACTGGCAACAAGCTCTCACTATTTTACAGTTAGATCAACCAAATGCAGACAACAATTCTACTCCATCAGCTTCTTTTCTTGCGCTTCCCGCCTGTGAAACGTTCTTCCATATACTTGCTTTCCTGACCGCTATAACCTCCAGGAATTTAAATGCAATGTCAATTCCCATCTCTTATCCACTTAACTCCAGCCCTTTTCTACATTACGCAGTGTATCTTGTTCTTTTCCTTTCTCTCTACCTTCTTAACTGTCTTCACTCCTGTTTTTATATCGTCTTGACCTTTCACTTTCACCCCTGTAGCTGGATTAAGTCGTTCGACCGACGTTTAATGTGCATATATTTTTTTTTTTTATAAGCGTTTCACCCCGAGCAAGGCATGTCACTGCCACTACTGCGCAGGGGGCTACGTAGAGTGGAGAAAGGCTGATTAAATATAGGAAATGTCAGAGGGTGGGTGATAGGCGGGTAAGGATACCGAGAATGAGGGTTGGGTAGATGAGAGTGTTGTGAGAATAGTTGGAAGTTAGTGTGATAGGAGGTGTCTATTGACCCTACATTTAAACACCTGGAGATTGTAACTGTCGGGAAAGCAGACTTGTGGAAGGGAGTTCCACAGGCGGGAAGCGCGAGAAAAGAAGCTGTTGGAGTAGAATTTACGGTTACATCTTATTTGTTTAACTGTAAAAGGGTGGGACCTAGTTGCTAATGCATACATAATGAGTTTTCCTGTAAGAGAAAACATTTTCTTGTTTAAAATTAAGTTAATGATTTCCCGTTGAAAAAGAAAAAACAAAAGTGAGTTTCTTTTTCTTTATTCCCTAGATTTACTGCTGTTTCCGAGTACTGCAAGAAAGACAAAGACCCACCCTTTTACAGTTAGATTTACCAAATGCAGGCTACAATTCTACTCCACCAGCTTCTTTTCTCGCGCTTCCATCCTGTTAAACTCCCTTCCATATACTTGCTTTCCTGACAGCTACAACCTCCAAGAATTTAAATGCAATGTCAATTCCCATCTCTTATCCACTTACCCCAGCCCTTTTCTACATTACCCCGTGTATCTTGTTCTTTCACTTTCTCTCTACCTTCGTAACTGTCTTCATTCCTGTGTTCATATCCATCTCTTGCCCTTTCTCTTTCTGTAGCTGGTTCGTCTTTGTATTCACTCTTTTCTTGTCTAAAACTAAAACTCTTATGTAGCCCCCTGAACATCAGTGGCGGTACCGCCTTGCTTGGGGTGAAATGATTATTATTAAATGGCTTCATATTAAGATCTGAAATTCTAAAGAGAAGCTAAAACAGAGAGGAGGGAAAATATACTCTTTATATATATACATATAGTCATCCGCAGACAGATCTGTTTCGCTGTATCACAGCTCATCAGTACGGTTAGACTCCGATTGCTTTTTAACCCAGGACTGAAACCCGACCGAAATGGTGTCATCCGGCGATACTACCTCTGGGCTATGAGCGCTCGGTAGAAGAAGGTAGACATTTTAGTGTGCATATTATCATTATACACGCCCAATAGCCAGAGTGCTCTAATTCATTACTGAATGAGCGATATGCACCTTATCAAATTTGTATATATATATATATATATATATATATATATATATATATATATATATATATATATAAAAAGAACAGATGCCATATTATTTAAACCTGAGTAACCTTTCAGCCAACTCTTATCAAGGGTTCTCGTTGGCTTTAATTTTAAGGGAATTAAGGAAAAGGACAAGGCAAAATAAATTACTTTATATATATATATATATATATATATAGAGAGAGAGAGAGAGAGAAAGAAACAGACAGAAGTAATGCAAGTATAATGTGTGTCTTTTAATGGTTTGATACTACCTTCAACATTCCGACTCCAGAGGTTCGTAGACGGACTCTCTGGGAATCATTTCGCCCATTGTCAGGAGGATATCAACCATTGACTGTTTATACTTCTCGATCTTTCTTCTTATATGGCTTTTTCATTGGTGCACGTGTTTTTTCATCGTGTAGTGCGCGTGTGTGCATGCTCGTGTATGTGCGGACGCATAGGATGTCATGGTTACTTGTACTTTTCGTCGCTTTTTTCAACGTTACCCTGACTCTTGATTCATATTTTTACTTTTTCCTCTTTTTTGCAATTTTAATTATTTTGACTTCCGGTTTTCCACAAATCTACGTGCATGTAAATATTCAGATAAAAATATATCTATATATTCAAAATGAATATAAGTAAAGAAAAGTGGAAAAAAACTTTTATGCTAATGTGTAGTTCATCAAGTAGTGAAACACGTAGGCATGGAAGGTTCGCCTTTCCTTTTTGTTCTTTATATATATAACCAAGTATAGGGTAGGTATGAATGGAATAATATTCCGTATCCAAAGAAACACTATTCTTATAAAAGTGCTCAATACAAAGTAGAGCTAATAATATTTATTGAGAAATTATAACATGCATATGTTATATCACTACAAAAGTAGCAATTTTTTTCGACACTACTTGTGTCTTATCAAGTGATGAGGTTTATTTCAGGTTGAATGGTTTTAACAGGTTAAAAACAAGCTAAACTTCTTTAATCAGGAAGGCATTGTTGCATGGACAGTGTGGACCAATCAGAATAAAGTAACTTCTAATTTGAAGAATATGTGAGCAGACTCAAAAAACAATTTTGGAGGGCATTAATATTAATATTTGATTAAACTGAGATCAGCATTATTAATCGACTATTAGATTCACTTTATTTTTATTGCGAATATTAAATTCTAAGTTTAACAAAAAATTATTAGATTTAGAAAGTTATTCATATATTAAACGAGGCAAAGACATGAACACATATATAAACCTGCAAACATCCACACATGGACAAATAGACGGGTATACACATATACACTGGTAAACAGACATTTCTGAATATATATATATATATATATATATATATATATATATATATTCCTTATATATATATATATATATATGTATATATATATATATATATATATATATATTCTTCATATATATATATTCCTTATATATATATATATATTTATTCCTTTTATATATATATATATATATATATATATATATAAGGAATAAATATATGAATAATATACATATGAGGGAAGGCACATGTATGACATCATTATTCAGGTTTTAATAAAACAGTGCTCAATGTAGTATGAACATATATATATATATATATATATATATATATATTAATAAATAGACATATTATATTGTCCTACGTCGATGGCACGACTCGGAGTTTTATACTTTATGCAATCATCAGCTGCATATTACAAACGGACAGTTTAATAGATTTACATTTATGTTTATTCGATGTTTACCTCATAAAGTTAGGTTTCTGCTTTTTAATAACAAGAGTAAAATATTAATAGACAATGACTACGCAAAGAAAAAAATTAAAATTAAAATTTTAAAATTAAAATATTAAAATGCAGAAACATAAAATCAAAGGGGCATAATTCATAATTCTTAATAGTAATATTTGCTGGGGAAAGAAAGAAAAGGGGAAGTAAAGGAGTGAGGAAGAAGTGAGGTAAAAGTAGAAGTGAGGTAAAAGAAGAAGTGAGGTAAAAATATAGAGGAATATGCATCAATCAGGGTCAAAGAATTTAAGTATTTTTATTATGTCATTATGTGGATATTAAATCGCTTTTTTTGTTAAGTAGATTAGGGTTATTTATATGTTTTTTTTCTAAAAGGCATTAGCGACATCTGTCTCCTTTTCCATTGTAAGATTTGAATTTAGCATATTCTAAGGGATCCAAGGTAAAATCCTATGATTAGGCCAGTTTTTAATCTTTGGTTGTAGTCGGAATAGAAATTGATTTGGTCATTTTTGTTAGTGGGTTTTCGGTATATACACAACCGGCCATAATTATTAGGCCAACCCAGTGTTTAAAAAAATGATGTAATTCATACTATTTTTTAGTATTTATTGCAAAGTGAATAATTGTAAATGAAAATAGAATAGTTCTTTTGTTAATACCGCACAATAACATGTGCATCAAGTGAATTTATAAATATTTAATAATTACCTATATTGCAGTTTCATCACTGAAAAATGAAGAAAATTAAGGGTGATTCGGACGAATTCATATTTGCTTCCTTGCTTTGTAAAATTTTCCTTGCCTTTTGTAAAGTAATGATAACAAGAGAACTATTCTATTTTCATTTAGAATTATCCACTTGGCAATAAATGCAAGAAATAGTATGAAATGCATCACTTCTTTGAAAAACTGGAGTGGCCTAATAATTATGGCCGCTAGTGTATATATTTGAGTTAGTAAGATCAGCCGATTACGCTATCATGGTTTCAACTTTTTCGGTTTTTGTCAGTTTGATCTTCCCGATTCACACACACACACACACACACACACACACACACACACACACACACACACACACACACACACACATATATATATATATATATATATATATATATATATATATCTGACGAAAAGATCGAAATCATGCTCCCGCAATCTCTGATCTTCCCAACTTAGATATTTAAAAGTTCTTTTTTTTTTTACAATCATATCACCCCAAGTAAGGCAGTTTACTGCCACTGGTACGCAGGGGGTTACATAGGAGGAAAGTTATGAGAGAGAGTGACAGGCTATAGGGGGTGTCAGGAAGTGGGTAAGAGAAGGATGAGAATACTGATGAGAGTGGAGTGGACGGAGAAATGAGCATGAGGGAGAGGATGCAAGTCAGTCGGATATGAAATGACTATTGACTTTACATTAAAATTTTTGAGATTGTAGCTGTTGGGGAAGTAAGTCAATGGAAGGGAATTCCACAGGCGGGAAGTGCGAGAAAAAAGCTGATGGACTAGAATTTGCTTTTACAATTTATTGGTTGCACAGTAAAAGGATGGGACCTAGTTGCTGATCTTGTGGCTCGAGTAAATTCATATATAGAGGTCACCAGGGAGCTAAGATCATCTTATTTCATCTACTGGTTAAAGCTTCATTTTTCTTCAAACATATATTGAGCACTTTCTAAAATAACTTTTTACTGGTCTAATTTAAATATAATTTAAATTGGAGCCATAACTACTTAGTATATATATATATATATATATATATATATATATATATATATATATAATGATATTAAATAATAAATATACATATGAGTAGGGTGTACATATGTATGGTATTAATATTAAGGTGTTAATAAAACAGTACTCACTGTATGAACAGAGCTATATATATATATATATATATATATATATATATATATATATATATATATATATATATATATCAGTCAGTTAAGTGTCATACATGATACACCTTTGGGAGATCATGACTCACTGAACAGAAAGCTATATCGCAGTAGGTTGCCATTATTTTCTGTGGTAGACTGGTTGCCAACGAAGGCCATAGAACCCAATCTGTCCTGTTATTTAACTCATAACTGGAGGGAAGAGAGGGATTAATACCTTTCCCAAGGTCATTTGTGTGGAAATGAATGCAAGGAATTCAACTGTAATTCGAACTCGGCTCCTCGATTTCTCGTTCGGAGCTGATAACTACTGCACCACGACGCACATCCGCTCATATATATACTAGCAGTACAGCCTGGCGTTGCTCGGGTGTAATGAAAGCTTTAAAACTAATCCATGGTCCTGGAGCTCAGACTCTTTGGACGTTGGCACAAAAGACTAAAAAGCAATAGTTGTTTCCAGTTAAAGCAAAACCGCAGACTTAAAAAAAATGAATGGATGTAAGTCAAATTTTGATTTCCTGGTATTGATATCAAATAAGTTTTTTCGTCGTAAACTGAATTTTGAAGGCTAAATAATTCCTCTGAGTAAATGGTATCATGGCTGAGACTAAGAACTACAATTATACCTACTTAGGGCCAAATCCGAAGCAAAAACTAAAATGAAAGGGCTGAAAAAATACAGACATACAGGCAGATAAACAGACACACACACAAACATCTTGCCTTATATATATATATATATATATATATATATATATATATATATATATATATATTATCGATTTTTTAAAATCGTTTCACCCCGAGCAAGGCAGAAATGCCACTGATGAGCGGGGGTGGCTACATAACTGTAAAAAGATTAATCAGAAGAGAGTGAGGAGTACAAACTAGTTAGAAAGGAGTAATAGAAAGCTGAGAATGCAGGTGCGATGACAGATACATAGGTGGAGAGAAAGGGAAGGTTATACGGGGGTGGGGAGAGAGCTAGAGTCCAGTTGTTAATAGATGAGTATTGACATTGCATTTAAATTTCTGGCGGTTGTATCAGTCAGGAAAGCAAGAATACGGGAGCGAGTTCCACAGGCGGGAAGTGCGAGAGAAGAAGCTGCAGGAGTAGAATTGTCGTCTGCATTTGGCTAACATGACTGTGAATGGGTGGGACCCAGTTGCCAGTTTGGTTGCACGAGTAAACACCTGTTGAGGATGCACCAGTGACTTAAGTTCGTCCGAGCAGAAGCCATGAAAGTATTTATAGAACAGACAAAGGGAGGCCACATTTCGACAGTGGGGAAGTGGCTGCAGTCGAGCCGCCAGATCAGTACCTAACACATTACAGACTCTCCTTTGGAGCCTGTCGAGAACACTGAGGAGAACGGCAGGAGCGCCTGACCATAAATTGCTGCACTATTGTAAGAACTGCAACCTTGAAACTTCTGAATATTGTTTCTTATGTCTTTTTCTATGAGTGTATGAAATTTGATTAAAATCGGACCACTCCTTCTATAACCCGATTTTTTCGATTATCGATTTTCGATATTTATCGGGGGTACCTCGACACGAACCCTAGCTAGGAACACTCACAGACGCTTATAGTACAACTGTGCAAATTTTCAAGAAAATCGGTTCAGCCGTTTCGGAGTCTATAGGTAATGGACACACACACACACACACACACACACACACACACACACACACACACACACACACACACAAAGTTCCATTTATAAATAAGTTTAGATATGTGTTGTGGGGTCACCTCTTTTTACATGATAATAGAATTGTCTAGAGTATACATATACTCCTGCATAGAAGCAAGGCGTCAGACATCGTGAGATCCGCGAGAAAACGTCAGATCCGTGAAATACCGACAGATACAGCGTCCGTAGTTCATAGTAGCTCTGAGATTCACTCAGCCAGAATATTGTTACACAGCACCCGTCAGCTTCCGACACGGACATACTAATTCTACTACGTCTTCACTTCAAAGACATTGTATATATCCGTCTTACTAACTGTATTCCTGGATCACTACCCTGTGTTTAAATTTGTATTCTTTACGTTTAACACACACACAAATATATATATATATATATATATATATATCCGAGTGGGTACAGAACGAAGAAAGAATTTTTCCGTCCAAAACATTAATTTAAAACAGTGCTCGATATATGATGTATAGAGCTGTGAATATTTATTATAAATTATGTTTTAGAACATGTACATTATTTTTTAATATATGTCCTCTACAATCATATGACGAATTCAGTTTTGCTTTTACCTCCCGAAGAAACGTTGGGAACCCAACGTTGAAACACACATATGATTGTAGAGGACATATATTAAAAAATAATGTACATGTTCTAAAACAAATAATATATATATATATATATATATATATATATATATATATATATATATATATATATACTGTCATCCGCAGACAGATCTGTTTCGCCGTATCACAGCTCATCAGTACGGTTAGACTCCGATTGCTTTTTTACCCAGGATTGAAACCCGACCGAAATGGCGTCAGTCGACGACTCTACCACTGAGACATTTTTAGCGCATATCATTATACGCGCACAGTAGCTAGAGCGCTCTAATTCATTTATGCATGAAGGCATAACGCATGAAACTCTGAGTCGTGCCATAGACGTAGCAGTATATATATATATATATATATATATGGTTAAATAAAATAAAGACAAGAGGAAAACTGTATTTTAAATCGCCTACGCGTTTCGTCCTGTGATGGACTTTATCAAGGCAAAAAGACGAAATGAGCTTTATTCTAAATTACGTATCTATAAACAATTTTGGCAACTTTAAAAAACGCTCACATATCATTAAAAAAGAACAGAATATTTTAGTTTTTAGAATTTCTTCATCTGTAGTGCAAAGTCACGAGATATTAAAATGAAGAGAATTTGACCGTTTTCTTTGAAAACTTTTTATTTCGTGTGTAAGTCTGTTTTAGAATTTCTTCATATGTAGTGCAAAGTAACGAGCTGTTAACATGAACGGAATTCAACCGTTTTCTTTGAAATTTTTATTATGTATATTAGTCTGTTTTAGTATAATTTCCATAAGTAAAGGTGAGATTGGGAAAAATCCGTGGCGCAAATTGATGTTTTGTTCGTACTGGATGGCGTCGCTCTCGAGAACTTTTCTTCTCAATAAATTGTTTACTCTTTTTATTAGTGTGACATTTTTAAAATCGAAATTGTGGTTGAATTTATTTCTGTGAATCACTAATGCATTTGTTAGATTATTATTAGTGATGTCTCTTTTGTGTTCATATATACGTTTTTTTAGATTTCTACTTGTTTCTCCGATGTAGATGGAGGAACAATCCCGGCAATTTATTCTGTATCTATCTGTTTGTTCATCATTTTGATTTCGGTTATTTTTAGATCTGATAATGTCCTTAATAGTTTTCGAGGAAGTTGTTACTATGTGTGTGTTTTTTTTATATGAGATAGATTGTTTTGGATATTAGATGCACACACACGCACACACACACACACACACACACACACACACATTTATATATATATAAGCTAAAATCCTGTATTTATCGTGGAAGTGTTCTCATTTGAAGATATGAGCAATATTAGTAATACAGGTGGTCCACCATTTTACGGCAGAATTCCTTTCCTCCAATGCGTTGTAAGCCGATTTTCTGAGTAACCGCAATTTTCTAGAAGTAAGCACTGACGTCACTCACATCTGGTAACGCAATGATAAGGTAATAATCTAGGCATCATAAGACTTTTCGATTACATATGTTAACATCATCAGGACTAAAAAAAACACGTCGAGTACACAAATATAATGCATTCTGGTGAGGTGCTCCTGCTATTCATCTCATCGACGGTGGATATGGCGTCTCTCTGTCTTTCCTGCAAATATTTTCACGGCTTCTGCTCTGACGAGATCTTTTTACATGGGGTCCCGACCGCATGAATTTACTCGTGTTTCAAGAGTGGCAACTAATACCCACTGATTTAGCGTCAAAATAGTCAAAAGTAACCGTCACTTCTACTCCCTCAGTTTCTTTTCTCGCAATTACCGCCTGTTAAACTTTCTTCGTTATACTTGCCTCCCTGATAGATACGATCTCCAAAGTTTTAAGTGCAACGTCAATTCCCAGCTTGCTTGCCATCTTTCTCTTATCCTTATCATTTCCGGCAACTTTTTGTTTTCTTTCTTTTTACTCTCACTGTATTCTCCTGTGCATCAGCAGCGGTACTGCCTTGCTTTGGGGCGAAACAGTTATCATTTCCGGCAACTTTTTGTTTTTTCTTTCTTTTACTCTCACTGTATTCTCTAATGCTCAACAGCAAATTTTCCTTGCTTTGAGCGAAACAGTTATCATTTCCGACAACTTTTGTTTTTCCTTTCTTTTTACTCTCACTGTATTCTCCTGTGCATCAGCAGCGGTACTGCCTTGCTTTGGGGCGAAACAGTTATCATTTCCGGCAACTTTTTGTTTTCTTTTCTTTTACCTCTCACTGTATTCTCCTGTGCATCAGCAGCGGTACTGCCTTGCTGAGACTGGAAACGGTTATGTTTCGCTGCTTTTTTTGTTTTCTTTCTTTTACTCTCACTGTATTCTCTCCTGTGCATCCTTGATACTGCCTTGCTTTTGGGCGAAACAGTTATCATTTTCAACAACTTTTGTTTTCTTTCTTTTACTCTCTTTGTATTCTCCTGTGCATCAGCAGCGGTACTGCCTTGCTTTGGGGCGAAACAGTTATCATTTCCAACCCTTTTTGTTTTCTTTCTTTTACTCTCCCTGTATTCTCCTGTGCATCGGCGTGTTCACCTTGCTTTGGGGCGAAACAGTTTATCATTTTCAAGCAACTTTTTTGTTTTCTTTCTTTTACTCTCACTGTATTCTCCTGTGCATCAGCAGCGGTACTGCCTTGCTTTGGGGTAGGCTCCGGTTATCATTTCCGGCAACTTTTTTGTTTTCTTTCTTTTACTCTCACTGTATTCTCCTGTGCATCAACAGCGGTACTGCCTTGCTTTGAGGCCAGAAACAGTTATCATTTCCGGCAACTTTTTGTTTTCTTTCTTTTACTCTCACTGTATTCTCCTGTGCATCAGCAGCGGTACTGCCTTGCTTTAGGGGCGAAACAGTTATCATTTCCGGCAACTTTTTGTTTTCTTTCTTTTACTCTCACTGTATTCTCCTGTGCATCAGCAGCGGTACTGCCTTGCTTTGGGGCGAAACAGTTATCATTTCCGGCAACTTTTTGTTTTCTTTCTTTTACTCTCACTGTATTCTCCTGTGCATCAGCGGCAGTACTGCCTTGCTTTGGGGCGAAACAGTTATCATTTCCGGCAACTTTTGTTTTCTTTCTTTTACTCTCACTGTATTCTCCTGTGCATCAGCAGCGGTACTGCCTTGCTTTGGGGCGAAACAGTTATCATTTCCGGCAACTTTTTTGTTTTTCTTTCTTTTACTCTCACTGTATTCTCCTGTGCATCAGCAGCGGTACTGCCTTGCTTTGGGGCGAAACAGTTATCATTTCCGGCAACTTTTTTGTTTTCTTTTTCTTTTACTCTCACTGTATTCTCCTGTGCATCAGCAGCGGTACTGCCTTGCTTTGGGGCGAAACAGTTATCATTTCCGGCAACTTTTTTGTTTCTTTCTTTTACTCTCACTGTATTCTCCTGTGCATCAACAGCGGTACTGCCTTGCTTTGGGGCGAAACAGTTGCTCATTTCCGGCAACTTTTTGTTTTCTTTCTTCACTCTCACTGTATTCTCCTGCCAGCCATCAGCAGCGGTACTGCCTTTGCTTTAGGGCGAAACAGTTATCATTTCCGGCAACTTTTTTGTTTTCTTTCTTTTACTCTCACTGTATTCTCCTGTGCATCAGCAGCGGTACTGCCTTGCTTTGGGGCGAAACAGTTATCATTTCCAACTTAACTTTTTTGTTTCTTTCTTTTACTCTCACTGTATTCTCCTGTGCATCAGCAGCGGTACTGCCTTGCTTTAGGCAGAAACAGTTATCATTTCCGGCAACTTTTTTGTTTTCTTTTTCTTTTACTCTCACTGTATTCTCCTGTGCCATCAGCAGCAGTACTGCCTTGCTTTGGGGCGAAACAGTTATCATTTCCGGCAACTTTTTTGTTTTCTTTCTTTTACTCTCACTGTATTCTCCTGTGCATCAGCAGCAGGTACTGCCTTGCTTTAGGGCGAAACAGTTATCATTTCCGGCAACTTTTTTGTTTTCTTTCTTTTACTCTCACTGTATTCTCCTGTGCATCAGCAGCGGTACTGCCTTGCTTTGGGGCGAAACAGTTATCATTTTCAGCCTTTTTTGTTTTTCTTTCTTTTACTCTCACTGTATTCTCTGTGCATCAGCAGCAGTACTGCCTTGCTTTGGGGCGAAACAGTTATCATTTCCGGCAACTTTTTTGTTTTCTTTCTTTTACTCTCACTGTATTCTCCTGTGCATCATGGCAATTACTGCCTTGCTTTGGGCGAAACAGTTATCATTTCCGGCAACTTTTTTGTTTTCTTTCTTTTACTCTCACTGTATTCTCCTGTGCATCAAGCGAGCTGCACCTTGCTTTGGGGCGAAACAGTTATCATTTCAGCTTAACTTTTTTTGTTTTCTTTCTTTTACTCACTTATTCTCTGTGCATCAGCAGCGGTACTGCCTTGCTTTAGGGCGAAACAGTTATCATTTCCAGCAACCTTTTTTGTTTCTTTCTTTTTTACTCTCACTGTATTCTCCTGTGCATCAGCAGCGGTACTGCCTTGCTTTTGGGGCGAAACAGTTATCATTTTTTCCCGGCAACTTTTTGTTTTCTTTCTTTTACTCTCACTGTATTCTCCTGTGCATCAGCAGCGGTACTGCCTTGCTTTGGGGCGAAACAGTTATCATTTCCGGCAACTTTTTTGTTTTCTTTCTTTTACTCTCACTGTATTCTCCTGTGCATCAGCAGCGGTACTGCCTTGCTTTGGGGCGAAACAGTTATCATTTCCGGCAACTTTTTTGTTTTCTTTCTTTTACTCTCACTGTATTCTCCTGTGCATCAGCAGCGGTACTGCCTTGCTTTGGGGCGAAACAGTTATCATTTCCGGCAACTTTTTGTTTTCTTTTCTTTTCTCTCACTGTATTCTCCTGTGTCACATCAGCAGCGGTACTGCCTTGCTTTGGGGCGAAACAGTTATATCATTTCCGGCAACTTTTTTGTTTTCTTTCTTTTACTCTCACTGTATTCTCCTGTGCCATCCCCAGCAGCGGTACTGCCTTGCTTTGGGGCGAAACCGGTGCCATTTCCGGCAACTTTTTTGTTTTCTTTCTTTTTTACTCTCACTGTATTCTCCTGTGCATCAGCAGCGGTACTGCCTTGCTTTGGGGCGAAACAGTTATCATTTCCAACAACTTTTTTGTTTTCTTTCTTTTGTTCTCCTGTATTCTCCTGTGCATCAGCAGCGGTACTGCTTTGCTTTGGGGCGAAACAGTTATCATTTCCAGCAACTTTTTTTGTTTTCTTTCTTTTACTCTCACTGTATTCTCCTGTGCATCAGCAGCGGTACTGCCTTGCTTTGGGGCGAAACAGTTATCATTTCCGGCAACTTTTTTGTTTTCTTTCTTTTACTCTCACTGTATTCTCCTGTGCATCAGCAGCGGTACTGCCTTGCTTTGGGGCAGAAACGGTGTCATTTCCGGCAACTTTTTGTTTTTCTTTCTTTTACTCTCACTGTATTCTCCTGTGCATCAGCAGCGGTACTGCCTTTGCTTTGGGGGCAGAAACAGTTATCATTTCCGGCAACTTTTTGTTTTCTTTCTTTTTCTCTCACTGTATTCTCCTGTGCATCAGCAGCGGTACTGCCTTGCTTTGGGGCGAAACAGTTATCATTTCCGGCAACTTTGTTTTCTTTCTTTTTTACTCTCACTGTATTCTCCTGTGCATCAGCAGCAGTACTGCCTTGCTTTGGGAGCCGTGATTATCATTTTCAACAACTTTTTTGTTTTCTTTCTTTTTTACTCTCACTGTATTCTCCTGTGCATCAGCAGCGGTACTGCCTTGCTTTGGGGCGAAACAGTTATCATTTTCAGCAACTTTTTGTTTTCTTTCTTTTACTCTCACTGTATTCTCCTGTGCATCAGCAGCGGTACTGCGCTTGCTTTTGGGAGCGAAACAGTTATCATTTCCGGCAACTTTTTGTTTTCTTTCTTTTACTCTCACTGTATTCTCTATTGCATCAGCAGCGGTACTGCCTTGCTTTGGGGCGAAACAGTTATCATTTCCGGCAACTTTTTTTTTTTTTTTTTTGTTTTCTTTCTTTTCTCTCACTGTATTCTCCTGTGCATCAGCAGCGGTACTGCCTGCCGCTTGCTTTGGGGCAGAAACGGTTATCATTTTCCGGCAACTTTTTGTTTTCTTTCTTTTACTCCACCTTGTTCTCTGCTGCATCAGCAGCGGTACTGCCTGCTGCTGCTTTTGGGGCGAAACAGTTATCATTTCCGGCAACTTTTTGTTTTCTTTCTTTTACTCTCACTGTATTCTCCTGTGCATCAGCAGCGGTACTGCCTTGCTTTGGGGCAAAACAGTTATCATTTCCAGCAACTTTTTGTTTTCTTTTCTTTTACTCTCACTGTATTCTCCTGTGCATCAGCAGCGGTACTGCCTTGCTTTGGGGCGAAACGGTTATAATATATACACATATTAAATGCAAAAGTATTAGGACAAGAACTATTTTATTTTTTATGAGGCATTAAAATAAAGTTTAAAATAACCCCTTTCCGAAGAATTTTGCACATAACCGGCAGTGTGCAAAAGTATTAGGACAGGGGTCAGTCAGTCAGTTAAGTGCCATATGTGATACACGCTTGGGCGATCATGTCTCGAAAGGGACATGACTGACTGGGCAGAAGATTATCCCGCAGTAGGTTACCATTGCTTTCTGCGGTAGACTGGTTGCCAGCCAAGGCTATAGAACCCAATCTGTCCTGTTATTTAACCCATAACTGGAAGGAAGAGACGGATTAATACCTTTCCCAAGGGTATTTGCGCGTAAGTGAAGGCAATGAATTCAGCTGGAATTCGAAGTGATTTTCCTAAAAACCTCATTGAAATTCAAGTACAGTATATATATATATATATACACCTTACCCTGACGAGCTGTCGGGTGAAACCTAGGTAGGTCTGTTTGCTCTTACTTAGATTTATTTTTTATTTCTTTAGGGTTCTCGTCTTGGTTTTTTTTTTTCTTTCCTACGAGTATTTGACGTATACTCATGTACTTCGTTTGTTTCTTTTTTTATTACTCCTTCTTTCCACTCCTCGTTTGTCCTCGTTTGGCAGTATTATGTATGTATATATATATATATATATATATGTGTGTGTGTGTGTGTGTGTGTGTGTGTGTGTGTGTGTGTGAGAGAGAGAGAGAGAGAGAGAGAGAGAGAGAGAGAGAGAGATGAAATAAATTGCAAACATATGTTTGCTTATTTTTAATAAGGTCCGTTCATACTCACGGATAATCTTTCGTGTATTGCAATCAAATGTCAGAAATTAGCTGTAACGTTGACAGATGTTATTTTCATTCAATTCTCAATGTACCCAAGTACTTTCAAGCTCTTTCCGAGATCATCTTCAGGGGTGCGAGTTATGGTAACAAATGTAACCGGAAAACTGTGTTGCTTCAAATATAACACGTGCATGACCATGACATTAGAACATATAAAATATTTCCTTTTTGAATAATTTTCACGTTCTAATGAACACTAGTAATTTGTCAACCGTTATATTCGAAGATATATGTATATATTTTTAAACCAAAAAAAAAAAAAAAAAAAAAAAGGGCGAGCATATTGGTAAAATCCCCCAAACCAGATCTTATTAATATTAATTTTACTAATATTAAAAATGATCCAGCTGAAGGGCTCGATGTAAATGGCATTATCTATTTGCAGAGCCAAATAATATATTGTCTCCTTTCTACTCTTTTCTCCGGTTTCCTCCTTATATATATATATATATATATATATATATATATATATATATAATTTACCCCTTTCCTTTTTAACTTTCTCCCCCTGTCTATCCCATTTGTACTTACTTTTCCTCCCCTCCCCAATTTCTATTCCTTAAATTTTGGTTAAAATTTGATGTTTGATTCTTTAATACAGACGTAATCTAAAAGTCTTCTGATATCGAGACATGAATCTCTGTCTTTGCCCCTCTGTTTTTTTTTTTGTTTTCTTTTTCAGATGTTCCTTTTTGTTACTCACCACCTCTATTTTTTAACTTCCCGTGTATGGATATGTTTTTGGACTTCTTCCGGTATGTGAATTTTTAATATTTTTTTTTTGTTTTTGATCGTTGCTGAAGAAGCGAGAATTTTCTCGCTGAAATAGGTATTCAACGAATGTAGAATTCGAAATTTTATATATATATATATATATATATACACACACACACACACACACACACATATATATATATATATATAAATTAGAGAAAATTTTCAAAATTCAAAGGTGTCGGATGTACATTTCGACATAGGATCTCTAATAGAGACTCTACATCATGTTTTTCCAAAACATTTGGAGGCCATTTGGAAAAACAATGTCGCTGACGTGATGTAGAGTCTCTATTAGAGATCCTATGTCGAAATGTACATCCGACACCTTTGAATTTTGAAAATTTTCTCTAATTTATATTGGCTCTGTATTCTTAATACATCACTACCTGCATCACTTTTTAATATTAAAATTTTTTAATATTGATTAGGATCAGGTTCTTGTAATTTACCTTCCTACTCTTCCACTTCGGATTAAAGAAAAACAATATATATATATATATATATATATATATATATATATATATATATATATATATGCGTCTGTGTGTGGGGGTATGTGTGTGTAAATTTCTCTCTCTTAGCCGTTTCCATTGGCTCTTCCCTCTACATTTTCTCACTTAATTCTCTCTTTTTATTTATCTTTCTTTTTCCTTCTTCTTTTCTTTTTCCTTTTTCCTTTTCCTTTTCTTTTTTCTTTTTCTTTTCGTTTTTCCTTCTTCTTTTCTTTTTCTGAGATTCTCATCTTATTTTCTGATCTTTTCTTCCCTCTTTCTTTCCACCTTTTTGAATATCTTTTTACCTCGTACGAAACCAATTCTAAAAGTAAAAAGAAGTGTTGTTCTTAAAATATTTAAAAAAAAAATTAAACGTTTATTTCCATCATTAACTACCTGATGGGACACGGTTCTTCCAATGTCGATATAAAATGTTCAATTTTGTAGTGGTTTGCAGTTTTCACATATTCCAGCGTAAAAAGGAAATGAAATAAAAATAATACAAATAACGAAATGAAATGGAAATAAATCATATACTGAAATGAGTTTGTTTCTAGCGGCTTGTGTAATTATTGTCGTGATGTGCATTGTGGTGCAGTGGATATAGGCTCAGAACGAGAAATCGGCTACCCGATTTCGATTTCCAGCTGAATCCCGCGCATTCACTTACGCGCAAATACCATTGGAAAAGATATTAATCCGTCTCTTCCCTCCAGCTATGGGATTAATAGCAGGCCAGATTATGTTCTATAGTATTGGTTGGCAACCAATCTACCGCAAAAAGTAATGGCAGCCTACAGCTTGAAAATGTCTGCCCAGTCAGTCATCACTCTTTCGAAACATGATCGCCCAAGCGTGTATCACGTATGGCATTTAACTGAATGACTGGATGTTATATCCCGGGAAGGGATAAACAGAGAAAGAACAGTGCAAGAAATAATTCTTAACACTGAGGATATATAGAGATTTATGATACCTCAGTACAATAAACCAAATACACGTACACCAACGAACAGTTAAGATTAACAATCAAGAAGGCAATGTCTCGGTATAGGACGGATGCTTCCGTCTTGAGAAGAAGGCTTCCGTCTAGTGACGTCTAACTCGCGTCTGAGGCTGATGGCTCTCGACTAAAGTCGATGACTTTCGTATAATCACGCTTACTCTCGTATAACGACGAAGACTCCCGTATAATCACGAACACTCTCGATCACTCTCGTATAATGACGAATACTCTCGATCACTCTGTAATTCGTTCCCGTCCAGGTCTTTTATAACCCGGGCCATACCCATTCCTGGGTAGGACAACACTGGATATAATAGTTGGAAAAATTAGAAGTTTTAATTATTTTTATCTTTATGCCCAGTAGAAGTGGGGGATTAATTTTCTATTGTTATGAAGTAATAAACTGATCCCCCACTAATTACAACTCATTAATAAAATTATATACTATAATTCCTCATTAATATAATTGCTAACAGAACCCGTGGAAGTTTCACGGAAGGATAATTATGATTTCCTGGAAAAGCTTTACTTTGTCATACTACAAATGATAGTTAACGTCTTAATAAATAAAATAAATTAATAAAATAATAAAATTTTAAAAGAATTATTTTCATTCTTTATTATTATTAATTTAATTTAATATAATTAATTTAATAATATATAAAGTTTTACAAACATTTTAAAATCTTCAAAGAATTGATTGCGAGTAAACTTTTTAGTAAAGAATTAAAGATAATATTGCCCATCTAAAATTGAAAAGTTTAATAAAAATCGTTTCATTATTAATCGAATTTTTTTCTTCAGAGGATAATTTCCTGAATAGTTATTATTTATTCTAGCAATTAAAAACTTATCAAATTAAATTATATCAGAGTTTTATTGAATTTTTTATTTTACCCTTCGGAGAAGATTTTCGGATAACGATTGCAAACTTAAAATAAAAAAATATAAAAGACTTATATTTCCCAATGAGTTCTGCATTGAACAAATAAAACAAAAGTTAGCCATCAATATAAAATTTATTAAGATTTCATGGATATACGTGGAGTAGCGGGGGTAAGAGAGGTAAAAAAAAAAAATTATCAAGATTTTAAAAAAATAATAATTTCAAAAATAATTTCATTCATTTGTGAATGAGTACTGATAGTTTCATTAATATCCGACAATTATTTGATTTTTTACGAGAATTTCCAAATTAATGTGTTTGTCACCGAAAAAAGTGGGTGATGCAATCATTACGTTTCCATTGTAAAACAGTCGTAACGTTTCTTTAGCCGCTAACTCAAAACAAAACTTTATGACAAAATTTCGAAAATGTGAGAAGGGATTAAAAAATTTGAAAAAATAATTAAAGTTACTTTAAAGGCTCCTGTGTCCATTGTAAACAGAAAAGACTAAGTGAGTAATGGCCAAGGATGTAGAGACTAGAAATTTTGTTATTAGGTCGCGGGATACGATAGCAAACCTACCTATTTTTACTATATTGTACAGTACACACACATATATACACACACAATTACTCTACAATCACCAGCTTAAGCTGCTACTGCTACGGTAATGCTATAGGCTCTCTACTCCTACTCTCTCACTCTTGACTACCCTTCCGTTTGGCAAAGGTGAGCGAGAGGCTGAGGGGAGTAAAAAGATAGAGAGGAAGGAAAAGCTCGTGTAGAGAGTGTGGTGTAACGGACGGACGAACTAAGTAACAAAAGAAGGAACAAGCAAAATTATAATATATATCTAAACTTATTTATAAATGAAACTTTGCCTATCTGTGTGTGTGTGTGTGTGTGTGTGTGTGTGTGTGTGTGTGTGTCCGTTACCTATAGATTCCGAAACGGCTGAACCGATTTTCTTGAAAATTTACACAGTTGTACTATAAGCATCTGCGAGTGTT
This sequence comes from Ascarosepion bandense, assembly GCA_037127315.1. NCBI lineage: Eukaryota > Metazoa > Mollusca > Cephalopoda > Sepiida > Sepiidae > Ascarosepion > Ascarosepion bandense. The sequence goes on from JBBBDQ010000558.1 coordinate 1,589,184, forward strand.
CTTAGTTAGGTTTTGTGCCGAGGTCCCCCCGATAAATATCGAAAATCGATAATCGAAAAAATCGGGTTATAGCAGGAATGGTCCGATTTTAATCAAATTTCATACACTTATAGACAAAGACATAAGAAACGATATTCAGAAGTTTCAAGGTTGTAGTTCTTATAATAGTGCAGAAAATCGATATATATATATATATATATATATATATATATATATATATATATATATATATATATAAAAGGCAAGATGTTTGTGTGTGACTGTTTATCTGCCTGTATGTCTGTATTTTTTTCAGTCCTTTTATTTTAGTTTTTGCTTCGGGTTTGGCTGTAAGTAGGTATAATTGTAGTTCTTAGTCTCAGCCATGATACCATTTACTCAGAGGACTTATTTAGCCTTCAAAATTCAGTTTACGACGAAAAAACTTATTTGATATCGATACCAGGAAATCAAAATTTGACTTACATCCATTCATTTTTCTTTCAGTCTACGGTTTCGCTTTAACTGGAAACAACTATTGCTTTTTAGTCTTTCGTGCCAACGTCCAAAGAGTCCGAGCTCCAGGACCATGGATTAGTTTTAAAGCTTTCATTACACCCAGGCAACACCCGGCTATAATGCTAATATACTATAATTCCTCTTTTCTTGCTCCGGCTTGAATAGCAGGACAGATTGAGTTCTACAGCCTTGGTTGGCAACCAGTGTACCGTAAAATGTAATGGCAACCTAGTACGGGAAAATGTCTGCCCAGTCAGTCATCTTTCTTTCGAGACATAATCACCCAAGCATGTATCACGTATGGCACTTAACTGGATGACTGGATATAAAAGCTGGAAAAATTAGTTTTATTTTTATTTTTATGCTCAGTAGAAGTGGGGGATTAGTTTTCTATTTTAATGTAGTAATAAACTGTTCCCCTAATAATTACAACTAATTAATATAATTATATACTATAATTCCTCTTTTCTTGCTTTTGCTTGAATAGTAGGACAGATTGAGTTCTAAAGCCTTGGCTGGCAACCAGTGTACCGTAAAAAGTAATGGCGACCTACTGTGGGAAAATGTCTGCCTAGTCAGTCATCTTTCTTTTGATACATGATCGTCTAAGCGTGTATTATCTATGGTACTTAACTGACTGATATCTATTTTTCAGTGATGTCATTGGCTCTCGGTAGATGAAATTTATATCCCGTTTCTTTTGCAGTTTTCGGAAGCAGCAGTAAATTTGGGGTAGAATGAAAAACAAGCATAAGTTGTTGTTTTTTTTTTATCGGAAAAATCAACGCCTTAAAGTTTAACAAGAAAATGTCACAAACTCTAACACTAAAACTATCCCTTACATGGAAACTCATTATGTACACCCAATATATCAAACAATATATGTTTTAAGCGACAATGTTTTAAACCAAGAAACCGCCCAATATTCGTCATTATTTCTACTTTTTCAAAGCGTTTAACAATGTCTAATTTTACTTCCATGATGATGGCTTTAACTTCCTTCGAAGCACCACCGTCAGAATATTTTTTTTAATCGTATCAACCCGAGCAAGGCGGTAACGCCACTGATGTGCAGGGGGCTACGTAATAGTGAAAAGATTGGAAAAGATAAAGCCGGAAACCACATCCTAAACAGGGAACAAGGGATGAGCTTCTTAACCTGTTCAATAGACGTGGGCGGAGTGTGAACCGGGCGATAGATAGATCTATCTACACCAATTGAAAAAAAACAAAGTGAGAAGATTGGAAAAGAGAAAGCCGGAAACCACATCCTAAACAGGGAACAAGGGATGAGCCTCTTAACCTGTTCAATAGACATGGGTGAAGTGTAAATCGGGCGATAGATAGATCTATCTACTCCAATTGAAAAAAAAACAACAAAAAAACAAAGTGAGAATATTGGAAAAGAGAAAGCCGGAAACCACATCCTAAACAGGGAACAAGGGATGAGCCTCTTAACCTGTTCAATAGACATGGGTGGAATTACCATACGCTTGAAAGCCATAATGAAGAACAATATGTTCTCACAAACACAATGCGTTTCCACAAACAATCCAGTACGGTGTACAATCAGGAACTGTCCCATGCCGCCTTATGTACGAGGCAAACCGCGTAAGTCGAAATAAAGATTAATGTAGATTGCGTAACTAAAAATCGTAAATACGAATCATGGTAGATCGGGACTGTTGTAACCCGGGGACTTACTCTACAGAGTACGGCAGAAATACCTTACATATAAACCTCCCAAAAGTGATTCCCACATAATGGTATGGCATTATTAGCAATAGTATGTTTATTTAAGTAACGTCATACCATTATGAGGGAGGTATTTCTGGGAGGTATATGTGGGAAGTATTTCTGCCGCACTCTGTAGTAATCCACACTACATGATACCTGTCAGTTTCACGTCTCAAACGAATATCAAAACAGGTTTTCTCCAGTTATAATGTTAAGATAAAACTATCTTTCTACCCACGTTGTTTCGAGGCGCAAGCGGTTTTGTTTGGTAGAAGGTTGAATACACCCACATTCACACTGCACAGTACAAAAAATGTCAACAGGAAAAGAATATAAACATATGGTTCAACCCACCATGAAACAAAAACTTAGAAGCAAACATAAGAAAAATATTAATTAAACTCATGCACACGCACCCCCACTATCAAGCCCCACCCCACAAGATATTCAACACCAACGTAATAAAAATCATTTGCCGTTGCACCGAGAACATGAAACAAATAATAAAAAAGCGCAACAGAAAAATAACTAACAAGCCACCCGCACAAATCAAACACCCCTGTAGTTGCATAGCAAAGAAAGAATGTCCCTTAAATGGCGATTACTTGCAAAACAATATCATAAACCAAGCCACCGTAAAAACAGCAGATAGCGAAAGAAAATCTCCCAACAAAAATAATCAAGCAGATCCTAAAATATACATAGGAGTAAATAAAAGTACCCGGAAACAAAGAAAATACACACAGAAAACATCCTTTACAAATAGTAAATACGCGAACAGTACTATGTTTTCTAAAATTATATGGGAAATTGAGACTAAAAACAATTTTACTCCAAAATATTATGGAAATTTAAGAAACAGCATAAGCCGACAACAATGAACACAAAAACTGTAAACACAGTCTGGCGGAGAAAACAGCTGTAATCAAATTCCCAGACCAACACAAATTATTAAATAAATGATCAGAACTTATCTCAAAGTGCAGACATAAAAACAAATTTTATTACGTTACTTAAAAATTGTAAACCAAATACAAATACCGTGCAATATGCCACAATGAAAAATGTAAGTATATGCACTATATATCATACAGATAATGCAACCTACTTTAGACAAAGACAATACTTTAAACTCGGACTGTCTTGGTAAGTTAATGCAAGTAAATGTGACATGATAACTAGGGTTTATATTAAGGTGGATTTGTAAAATATGTATTTTATTATAATAGATTAAGAATAGAAAATGGTTAAGAATAGAAAAATAGTTTAAAAACATGTGTTTCGTTTAACAAAAGTGAAAAATAAAAATAAATAAACGCTTTTTCTTTTATAAGTAAATTTGTGATTTCAGATTACTGTTAAATCCTACCAGTCTTCCAATAAATATTTGACTAAGTGATTTGATGTGATAAAAGATAAAGTTTAGGAAATAGATTTTTGAGTGACCAGATCAAAAACAGAAGCAAGTGGATGTGTCTAGCCACACTGATGAGCTGTGATACGGCGAAACAGGCTTGTATGTGAATGACTAATATATATATATATATATATATATACTACCGGTCATAATTATTAGGCAACCCGAGTTTTTCAAAAGAAATGATGTATTTCATACTATTTTTAATACTTATTGCAAAATGAAAATAGAATGGTTCTTTTGTTATTACTTTGCAAAATTTTACAAAGCAAGGAAGCAAAGATGAACTCGCCCGAATCACCCTAAATTTTCTTCATTCTTTCATTGATGGAACTGCAATATAGGTAATTATTAAATATTTATAAATTCATTTGATGCACATGTTATTGTGCAGTATTAACAAAAGAACCATTCTATTTTCATACTATCTTTAGTATTTATTGCCAAGTGGATAATTCTAAATTAAAATAGAATGGTTCTATTTTTAATAATTCCTAATTTTTTCAAACGTTTCGAAACTGTTGTGTGATCAAATTCTAATGATTTTGCAAATTCAAGTAGCGCCTGACATGAATTTTGATGAAGTAATGCCCACAGTTCTTCGTCTTCAAACTGTGTCAGACCATTTTTTATCTTCAACTTCAAAATCATTATTTTTGAACCTTCTAAACCAATCTCTGCATGTTGTTTCCAACAGAGCATGGTCACCGTATGTTCCAACAAGACTTCTGTGTGCTTCATCTACAGATTTCTTTTGCAGAAAGTAGTGCAGTAAAATTCCCCGCAAATACACTTTCTTTAGCACGAAATCCGATATGTTTAATACTAAGAAAATCAAAGTGATATTGAGAAAAAAAACTACGCCGAGAGAGTAAATTTTCTGAGAGAGAGAAAGAGAGAAGGAGAGAAAGCAGAGTAATTGAATTTACAAACACACACACACACACACACACACACACACACACAGAGAGAGAGAGAGAGAGAGAGAGAGAGAGAGAGAGAGAGAGAGTCCTTTGAACGTTCAGCTGTTACCTTAAGTTGAAGTTTGTTGGTGGAAGTGGGTTAGACTGCTGAAGACAGGTCATCTGAAGTCGCTGGTAGCCGAAACAATATCCTGGTGTAAGCGAATGTGTATATTAAATTTTACATTGCCGACTCCTGTTTATATTTGTTTTAAGAAGTTCAGGGCTTAGCACTTTTCAACTTCAAAATAGATACGATTTGATTGATCCATTATTTTCCTCTTTGTTGCTAAGTTAGAGCGAAAATAGAAAAATGGTTTCAGTGAAAATAATTTTGAACTTTAGAAAAACGAGAGCATGAGCGTTGTTCCTTGTGTGGATATATGAGTGTATTTAGTCCACCAGCTCATCTGCCGTCGTCACAGAAATACAGTTTTTACGTTGAATAAATATTGCAACACAAATAACTTGACACTTTCTCGTTAGCTTTTCTATCCTGGAAAATGTACGTTTAAAGAGATTCCGTGACGATTTTTAGCAAAGGTCAGAGGCAAGATAATTCTTCAGCATTTGAGTTCATAATCAATAATCAATAATTTTATTCTTAGTTTCTGTCAGAATTTCGACGCCATCTTGTACTGAATTTGCAAATAAAACCCCACATCCGACGTCATCTGCTGAATGTATCTTATAATTTCATATTGTTAGTGTTTACGATATAAATTAAATACAATTATTTCAGTATCACGCGTCTGACTAATTGAAAACCTTCAAAAACGTTCGGTTTGGCGCCTAAAGCGCGCCATGTTTAAGCCCCAGTAGCTCTTAATACTTGATGCTTACTGTCATCTTTAATTTTAGTCGTCACTGGAATGAGAAAGTCAAGTTAATTATTGTTCTCTGGTAAGCGCGAACGATGGCCCAAAGAAGGAAGATAAAATTTTGAAGAAATAAAACGTTGTCGCAGAACATCATACAGGCATAATATCGGTAAACAATCTTTGATTGAATGGGGTAGTGTTGTGGAGTAGTTTTCGCACTGAAAGTTATAATCGTGCTATGCCGGTTGATAATCGACTTAACACACCCAAAATGTTAGGAACTTGGTAATCTTTCACAACTGACTCTTTATTTTTCGCCTAACTGCCGACTAATATCAACTGCCTTAGTCAAACTATGTCCAAACTGGAACTAACTAATAGTTCTACTGAACTCCAATAGAATTCTAAAGAAAACTCTAGAACTTCTAAGAATTCCTAAGAACTTCCCAAGAACTTCTCGAGTTAACTTCCTGTTAACTCTTATTAATATAGGGGGGAGAGTCCATTATCTGAGGAACAGGTGTGTTTCACCATAACAGGTAGGAAATGGCTAGCAAATTTTAATGACTCGAAAACGAAGCTGCTCTTTTTTAACCACCATAAAGAATAATTCCTGCCAACCATTAGAATAGATGACGCTAGTCTACTAGAGAGCAACGCACTGTGCTTCCTTGGCCTCACTCTCTCAAACGACCTCAAGTGGAATGACTACATTGAATCAGTGTTGGCCCACCGCGTCGGGCTAGAATTTTTTCTTGTCAGAATCTATTTTACACATTTATAAATCTACCATTCGTCTGTGCATTAAATACTGTTGCCATGTCTGGTCGAGTGCTCCTGCTATTCATCTCGAGATTCTCGACAAAAACCAAAGAAGGATCTGCAATATAATCGGACCTGGCTTGGAAGCCTGGTATCAGTCACTTTCTCACCGAAGTGATATGGCTTCCCTCTGTCTTTTCTACAAATATTTTCATGGAAACTTCGTTGACGAGTTTTTTCCCCGGTGCCCCGACCACATGAATTTACTCGATCTACTAGATTGGCACCAAGGTTCCGCCCTTTTACCGTCAAAATATTTAAATGTAACCATCTCTTCTACTCTAACAGTTTTTTTATTGCACATCCCATATGTAGAACACGCTGCTTCCATTTGCCTGCTTCTCTAATAGATACAATCTGCAAAAGATTAAATGCAACGTCAGTGCTATCTTTTATCGACTTGATTCCCATCCATCTCTCATCTTTTCTTCGACATCCCAATATCCACAATCTCCAAAAGTTTAAATGCAACGTCAATTGCCATCTTCTATCAACTTGATTCCCATCCATCTCTTACCTTTTCTTCAACATCACAATGGCTACAATCTCCAAATTTTAAATGCAACGTCAATTGCCATCTTCTATCTACTTGATTCCCATCCATCTCTTATCGTTTCTTCCACATCCTCTGTACCGTTTTTTATTCTCCATTTTAACCCCCTGATAAAAATGATATTGTGCATTGACACAAATTCAAATATCTAGGAAACTTTAAAAGAATGGAAAAGTGACATCGAAATATGTTTACTTATTGAAAAGGACAAATAGTGCCTTTCAAAATCTTAAGCAAAATAATAAGGTACAAGGAAATATCGTTAGAAGCAAAACAAAATATTGTGTTGAATTATAATGTAATATCGATCGCTTGGCAATGAACACTGGACAGTTTTCTCGCAGATGAAGAAGAGACTTCAGATAACGGAAATGTTGTTTTACAGAAGGATGTTGAGAATGTCATAAACTGAAGATGTAAATAAATGAAAACAAAAAGAACACATACTTAGAATAAAAAACAGAATGTCGAAATTACTAGGACAGCATAATGAGGGGCGTGGGCTTGGAGACTTTGACACTTACAGGATAGATTGAAGGCAAGAGGGACAACGGAACGTAGTGAATAAACAAACCTCGTGGGCTGACAGAACAGGGATTAGGAGAGATAATGAAAATACAAAACTATACTGAATCAAATGCTACGTCAACTCCTAAGAATATTCGCCTATTTTGTCATGCTGGGCAATTTCTCTTGTCTGAATTTTTTTTAATCTATAAGTCTAACATTCACTCATAATGAAAATATAAATCTTACAAATATTAAGAATCATGATAGAGCACGCCAAGAAGAAGAAGAAGGAAAAGAAGAAGAAGAAGAAAGAAGAGGAGGATGATGAGAATAACAAGAAGAAGAAGGAGTAGAAGTAGAAGAAGAAGGAGAAAAAGAAGTATGAAGTGAAGAATAAGAAGCAAAAGAAGAAGAAGGATGAGGTGAAGAAGAAGAAGAAGAAGAAGAAGAAGAAGAAGAAGATATACAGTAGAATATTATGGGATGTGAGTGCTATTTGTATATTGCTGTCTTCTGTCAGTATTTTCTGCGCATTTAAGTATGTGTAAACAGAATCATATAATTTATTGCGATTTATTTTTCCTTCGTTTTCAGAACGAGGCTGGGTGCAAAAGAAGAGTAGTCAGGAAGATAGCAGACAGCAACTGACATTTCATTCAAATTTATAAAGATTAAAGTTGACTGGAAAGCATGGAGCCAGAAGAGAGTTCTACAACCAATTAGTGCGAGAAAAGAAACTGTTAGCATTGAACTTACGGTTACATTTAGCCAACACAACGGTATATTAGTGAAACCTAGTTACCAGTCTATTACTGTGTTTAAACTCATAAAGCCTAGGTACCATAGCAAAAAGCTCATCGGAACAATTACCATGGAAGTATTTATGGAAAACAGACAAGAAAGCAACTGTACGGCGATGAAAAATAAATGAATCCGAGCCGCCAGATCAGGACCAATATCATTGCTGATTCTTTTTTGGATATTATCAAAGATATGTAGATATATAGCAGGAGTACTGTACCATAATTGGCAGAAATATTGTAAGTATGAATGAATGTTAGACTTATAGATTAAGTAAAACTCAGATAAGAAAAATTGTCCAGCATGACAAAGTAGGCGAATATTCTTAGGAGTTGACGTAGCGTTAGATTCAGTATAGATTTTTCACTTTGTGTCCGCCGAAAATATTAGCCCGAGATAGTGCAAAGAATCAAGCTCCTGGAGGCAGAAAGAAACATTTCTAGGAGCTGGCGTAACCATTGATTCAATATAGCTTTTCTACTTACTGTTAAGCAAGGATGTTAACCCGAGAAGGTCCAAAGAAGTCACTCTTCTGGAGGCAGAAAGAAACTTTCTTAGCAGCTGACGTAACAATTAATTCAATATATATTTTTCACTTTATATCAACCAATAATGCTAGACCGAGAAGGCGCAATGAGTCACCTTTCTGCAGACAAAACATTCGTAGCAGCAACAGTTGATTCAATATAGATTTCCCACTTAATGTCAACCGGGAAAGTTAGCCCGAGAATGCGCAAATAGTTGATCTTCTGGAGGCAGAAAACAACATTCCGAGCAGCTAAAGTAACAATTGATTCAATATAGATTTTCTAATTTATGTCAACCGAGAATGTTAGCATTGAAGAGGCAACTTTTCTCTCTTGTAGAGACAAAATGATCTTCCAAAGCAGCTAATGTGGCAATCGATTCAACACAGATTTTCTAATTTATGTAAATCAAGAATGTTAGCTCGGGAATGCTAGAATCGTAACACTTCTGAAAACAGAATAAAAAAACTTACTTAGTAGGTAACGTAGCATTTAATTCAATATAGATTTATCCATTTTTATGTAAACCGAGAATGTTAGCCCGAGAATTCCCAAAGGGTCACGCATCTGAAGGCAAAATGTAACTTTCTTAGCAGCTGACGTAACAACTGATTTAATATAGATTTTACACTTAATGCCAACCGAAAATGTTAACCTGAGAAAAGGCAATGTGTCACAGTTGTGGAAGCAACAAAAAAATCTTTCTTAACAGCTGACGTTCAATATAGATTTTTTCCTTTATGCCAACCGAAAATATTAGCCCGAGAAGAGGCAGGATGTCACTTTCTAGAGGCAGAAAAGAACGCTCTTACTAGCAGACGTAACAATGGATTTAATAAAGATATTTTACTTTATGTTAAACGAGAAAGTTAAGTCGAAAATTCTCTAGAAGTCACACATCTGGAGACAGAAAGGAACTTTCTTAGCCGCTGACGTAACAATTAATTCAATATATATTTTCCAATTCATGTCAGTCGAGAATATTAGTTCGAGAAGGGCCAAGGAGTCACTCTTCTGGAGACAGAAAGAATTATTCTTAGCATCTGACGTAACAATTTATCTAAACTTATTTATAAATAGAACTTTGTCTGCGTGTGGGTGTGTGTGTGTGTGTGTGTATCCGTTACCTATAGACTCCGAAACGGCTGAACCAATTTTCTTGAAAATTGACACAGTTGTACTATAAGCGTCTTTGAGTGTTCTTCGCTAAGTTTTGTGCCGAGGTACCCCCGATAAATATCGAAAAATCGATAATCGAAAAAATCGGGTTATAGAAGGAGTGGTCCGATTTTAATCAAATTTGATTAACTCATAGACAAAGACATAAGAAACGATATTCAGAAGTTTCAAGACTGCAGTTCTATCTTTGGATGACTTATTTGACTCCGATATTGGAAATCAATACCCCGATATCCTACCGGGTCTGATCAAAATCAGTTTTTCAGCCCTTTTATTTTAGTTTTTGCTTCGGGTTTGGCTCTAAGTAGGTATAATTGTAGTTCTTAGTCTCAGCCATGATACCATTTACTCAGAGGACTTATTTAGCCTTCAAAATTCAGTTTCCAACGAAAAAAGCTTATTTGATATCGATACCAGGAAATCAAAATTTGACTTACATACATTCATTTTTCTTTCAGTCTACGGTTTCGCTTTAAATGGAAACAACTATTGCTTTTTAGTGTTTCGTGTCAACGTCCAAAGAGTCATGAGCTCCAGGACCATGGATTAGTTTTAAAGCTTTCATTACACCCGAGCAACGCCGGGCTATACTGCTAGTTTAATATAGATTTCCACTTTGTGTCAACCGCGAATGTTAGTCCAAGATTAGGCAACCTGTCGCTCTTGTGAAACAGAAAGGAACTTTGGTAGCAATCGATTCAAAATAGATTTTACATTTAATGCCAACCGAGACAACGTGTTACATTTGTGGAGGCAGTAAGTAACCTTTTTAGTAGCTGACGAAACAATCGATTTAATATAGATGTTCTTCTTTGTGTAAAACCGAGAATGTTAGCCCGAGAAACGACGCTAGGTGACACTCTTTTGAAGACAAAAAAATCCTTCTTAGCAACTGGCGTAACAAATGGTTCTATATAGATTTTCCATTTAAGGTCAACCGAGGATGTTGGCCCAAGAAGAGACAAGATGTCATTTTTGTAGAGGCACAAAATATATGTTCTTAGTAGCTGTCGTAGCAACTGATTCAGTCAAGTGCCATACATGAGACATGACTGACTGGTCAAAAGACTATCCGGCAGTAGGTTGCCATTACTTTCTGCGGTAGATTGGTTGCTAGCCAAGGCTAGAGAATCTAATTGGTCCTGTTATTTAACCCATAACTGGAGCGAAGCGACGGATTAATACGTTTCCCAAGGACATTTGCGCGCAAGTGAATGCAACGAATTCAATTGGAATTCGAACTCGGATCCCCGATTTCTCGCTTCGAACCGATAGCCACTGCACCATAACGCACATTCAATAAAGATTTTCCATTTACTCTCTACCGAGAATATTAGCTCGAAAAGTGTCAAAGTGTCACACTTGTTGAGAGAGAAAAGAACTTTCTGATTAGCTGACGTAGTAATTAATTCAATATAGATTTTCCACTTTATTTCAACCGACGATCAGTCAGTCAAGTGCCATACGTGAAACACGCTTGGGCGATCATGTCTCGAAAGAGACATGAATGACTGGGCAGAAGATTATCCCACAGTAGGTTGCCATTGCTTTCTGCGGTAGACAGGTTGCCAGCTAAGGCTATACAAGCCAGTCTGTCCTGTTATTTAACCCATAACTGGAAGGAAGAGACGGATTAATACCTTTCCCAATGGTAACCAACAGTAGTACCAAAAAACAATTCAAATCTAGAAATGATCAGTTCATGATATGCATCTGATGATTGCATAGTGCATGAAACTCGGTCATGATTTAGATGTAGGGTCATATATATATATATATATATATATATATATATATATATATATATATATATATATATGATTTTATATCTCTGTTATATTACATTTAGCACAGTTCTATAAACACCTGATAAATATTTACATATTGGTATATACCTGCATGTAAGCATTTTACACACTGCCTGGTGAGACATTGAAGTTTCAATGTCGAAACGAACGTACCTTCATAGCGAATATATATAGAATAAATATGTACATGTTCTAAAATATAATTTATAATATATATATATATATATATATATATATATATATATATATATATATATATATATATACGTAAATTCAAATAAAACTTAACAGGGAAATAGCCATTTTCAACATGTCATTTAAGACATGCATTTTTCAACCTCTTATAAACAGAGAATGAGGAAAAATTCTAAGCCCAGAGGTTAGCTTAGGTAAAGGAAGGGGTTGGGAGGTATTGGTTTTATTAGGGTAGGGCCAGGGGAAAAAATTAGTAGTAATTCCTCTTATTAACCCAAAAAGAGGCAAAATGTCACTTTATAAAGGTAGAAAAGAAGGTCATATTATCAGACATGACAATGAATTGATTAAATTCAAAGTTATTCTATTTTATGTTAAACGAGAAAGTCACGCCGTGGTTGCGCAAGAAGTCACTGTTTTGGAGACAGAAAATAATTCTTAGTAGTTGACATAACAATTGATTCAATATACATTTCCCACTTTATATCAAACGAGAATTTTAAATAACAAGAAGCAAGCACTGGCGCTTCTGAAGAGAGGAAAGAACTTATTTAGCAGCTGATGTAACAATTAATTCAATATAGACTTTCCAATTTATGTCGAACTAGAATGTTAACCCGAATAGAGGCAAAAAGTTTATCTTCTGGAAACGGAAAAAAAATTCTTAGCAGCTGACGAAACATTTAATTTAATAAAGATCTTCCATTCAATGTAAAACGATAATGTTATCACAAGAATAGACAACGTGTCTATCTTTGGGAGGAAGAAAAGAGCTCAGCTGACGTAAAAATTGATTTAATACAGATTTTCAACTTAATGTCAACCGAGAATGTTAGCCTGACAAGAGACAATGTGTCATTTTTGTGGAGGCAGAAAGGAACCTTTTTCACACGTGATGTAACAATTGATTTAATACAGATTTTAAGATAATGTCAACCAAAAAGAATGTTAGCTCGAGAAGAGACAATGTGTCACTTTTGTGGAGGTAGAAAAGAACCTTTTTCACACGTGATGTAACAATTGATTTAATACAGATTTTTAAGATAATGTCAACCGAGAATGTTAACTCGAGAAGAGACAATGTATCACTTTTGTGGAGGTAGAAAGAACCTTTTTCACACGTGATGTAACAATTGATTTAATACAGATTTTTAAGATAATGTCAACCGAGAATGTTAACTCGAGAAGAGACAATGTGTCACTTTTGTGGAGGTAGAAAAGAACCTTTTTCACACGTGATGTAACAATTGATTTAATACAGATTTTAAGACAATGTCAACCGAGAATGTTAGCTCGAAAGACAATGTATCACTTTTGTGGAGGTAGAAAGGACCTTTTTCACGTGATGTAACAATTGATTTAATACAGATTTTTTAAGATAATGTCAACCGAGAATGTTAACTCGAGAAGGAGCAATGTGTCACTTTTGTGGAGGTAGAAAAGAACCTTTTTCACACGTGATGTAACAATTGATTGTAGATTTTTAAGATAATGTCAACCGAGAATGTTGACTCGAGAAGAGGTGTCTGTCCTTTTGTGGAGGTAGAAAAGAACCTTTTTCACACGTACTTAACAATTGATTTAATACAGATTTTTAAGATAATGTCAACCGAGAATGTTAACTCGAGAAGAGACAATGTGTCACTTTTGTGGAGGTAGAAAAGAACCTTTTTCACACGTGATGTAACAATTGATTTAATACAGATTTTTAAGATAATGTCAACCGAGAATGTTAACTCGAGAAGAGACAATGTGTCACTTTTGTGGAGGTAGAAAAGAACCTTTTTCACACGTGATGTAACAATTGATTTAATACAGATTTTTAAGATAATGTCAACCGAGAATGTTGACTCGAGAAGAGACAATGTATCACTTTTGTGGAGGTAGAAAAGAACCTTTTTCACACGTGATGTAACAATTGATTTAATACAGATTTTTAAGATAATGTCAACCGAGAATGTTAACTCGAGAAGGAGACAATGTATCACTTTTGTGGAGGTAGAAAAGAACCTTTTTCACACGTGATGTAACAATTGATTTAATACAGATTTTTAAGATAATGTCAACCGAGAATGTTAACTCGAGAAGAGACAATGTGCTACTTTTGTGGAGGTAAGAAAGAACCTTTTTCACACGTGATGTAACAATTGATTTAATACAGATTTTAAGATAATGTCAACCGAGTGTATTAACTCGAGAAGAGACAATGTGTCACTTTTGTAGGAGTAGAAAAGAACCTTTTTCACACGTGATGTAACAATTGATTTAATACAGATTTTTAAGATAATGTCAACCGAGAATGTTAACTCGAGAAGAGACAATGTATCACTTTTGTGGAGGTAGAAAAGAACCTTTTTCACACGTGATGTAACAATTGATTTAATACAGATTTTTAGACAATGTCAACCGAGAATGTTAGCTCGAGAAGAGACAATGTATCACTTTTGTGGAGGTAGAAAAAGGACCTTTTTCACACGTGATGTAACAATTGATTTAATACAGATTTTAAGATAATGTCAACCGAGAATGTTAACTCGAGAAGAGAGACAATGTGTCACTTTTGTGGAGGTAGAAAAGAACCTTTTTCACACGTGATGTAACAATTGATTTAATACAGATTTTTAAGATAATGTCAACCGAATGTTGACTCGAGAAGAGACAATGTATCACTTTTGTGGAGGTAGAAAAGAACCTTTTTCACACGTGATGTAACAATTGATTTAATACAGATTTTTAAGATAATGTCAACCGAGAATGTTAACTCGAGAAGAGACAATGTATCACTTTTGTGGAGGTAGAAAAAGAACCTTTTTCACACGTGATGTAACAATTGATTTAATACTGATTTTAAGATAATGTCAACCGAGAATGTTAGCTCGAGAAGAGACAATGTATCACTTTTGTGGAGGTAGAAAAGAACCTTTTTCACACGTGATGTAACAATTGATTTAATACGATTTTTTAAGATAATGTCAACCGAGAATGTTAGCTCGAGAAGAGACAATGTATCACTTTTGTGGAGGTAGAAAAGAACCTTTTTCACACGTGATGTAACAATTGATTTAATACAGATTTTTAAGATAATGTCAACCGAGAATGTTAACTCGAAGAGACAATGTATCACTTTTGTGGAGGTAGAAAAGAACCTTTTTCACACGTGATGTAACAATTGATTTAATACAGATTTTTAAGACAATGTCAACCGAGAATGTTAGCTCGAGAAGAGACAATGTATCACTTTTTGTGGAGGTAGAAAAGAACCTTTTTCACACGTGATGTAACAATTGATTTAATACAGATTTTTAAGACAATGTCAACCGAGAATGTTAGCTCGAGAAGAGACAATGTATCACTTTTGTGGAGGTAGAAAAGAACCTTTTTCACACGTGATGTAACAATTGATTTAATACAGATTTTTAAGATAATGTCAACCGAGAATGTTAACTCGAGAAGAGACAATGTATCACTTTTGTGGAGGTAGAAAAGAACCTTTTTCACACGTGATGTAACAATTGATTTAATACAGATTTTTAAGACAATGTCAACCGAGAATGTTAGCTCGAGAAGAGACAATGTATCACTTTTGTGGAGGTAGAAAAGAACCTTTTTCACACGTGATGTAACAATTGGGTTAATACAGATTTTAAGATAATGTCAACCGAGAATGTTAGCTCGAGGAGAGACAATGTATCACTGTGGAGGTAGAAAAAGAACCTTTTTCACACGTGATGTAACAATTGATTTAATACAGATTTTTAAGACAATGTCAACCGAGAATGTTAACTCGAAGAGACAATGTATCACTTTTGTGGAGGTAGAAAAGAACCTTTTCACACGTGATGTAACAATTGATTTAATACAGATTTTAAGACAATGTCAACCGAGAATGTTAGCTCGAGAAGAGACAATGTATCACTTTTGTGGAGGTAGAAAAGAACCTTTTTCACACGTGATGTAACAATTGATTTAATACAGATTTTTAAGATAATGTCAACCGAGAATGTTAGCTCGAGGAGAGACAATGTATCACTTTTGTGGAGGTAAGAAAGAACCTTTTTCACACGTGATGTAACAATTGATTTAATACAGATTTTTAAGATAATGTCAACCGAGAATGTTAGCTCGAGAAGAGACAATGTATCACTTTTGTGGAGGTAGAAAAGAACCTTTTTCACACGTGATGTAACAATTGATTCAATACAGATTTTTAAGATAATGTCAACCGAGAATGTTAACTCGAGAAGAGACAATGTATCACTTTTGTGGAGGTAGAAAAGAACCTTTTTCACACGTGATGTAACAATTGATTTATTACAGATTTTTAAGATAATGTCAACCGAGAATGTTAGCTCGAGGAGAGACAATGTATCACTTTTGTGGAGGTAGAAAAGAACCTTTTTCACACGTGATGTAACAATTGATTTAATACAGATTTTTAAGATAATGTCAACCGAGAATGTTAGCTCGAGGAGAGACAATGTATCACTTTTGTGGAGGTAGAAAAGAACCTTTTTCACACGTGATGTAACAATTGATTTAATACAGATTTTTAAGATAATGTCAACCGAGAATGTTAGCTCGAGAAAAGACAATGTATCACTTTTGTGGAGGTAGAAAAGAACCTTTTTCACACGTGATGTAACAATTGATTTAATACAGATTTTTAAGATAATGTCAACCGAGAATGTTAGCTCGAGAAAAGACAATGTATCACTTTTGTGGAGGTAGAAAAGAACCTTTTTCACACGTGATGTAACAATTGATTTAATACAGATTTTTAAGACAATGTCAACCGAGAATGTTAGCTCGAAGAGACAATGTATCACTTTTGTGGAGGTAAAGAAGAACCTTTTTCACACGTGATGTAACAATTGATTTAATACAGATTTTAAGACAATGTCAACCGAGAATGTTAGCTCGAGAAGAGACAATGTATCACTTTTGTGGAGGTAGAAAAGAACCTTTTCACACGTAGTACGTAATTGATTTAATACAGATTTTTAAGATAATGTCAACCGAGAATGTTGACTCGGAGAGAACAATGTATCACTTTTGTGGAGGTAGAAAAGAACCTTTTTCACACGTGATGTAACAATTGATTTAATACAGATTTTTAAGACAATGTCAACCGAGAGTGTTAGCTCGAGAAGAGACAATGTATCACTTTTGTGGAGGTAGAAAAGAACCTTTTTCACACGTGATGTAACAATTGATTTAATACAGATTTTTAAGATAATGTCAACCGAGAATGTTAGCTCGAGGAGAGACAATGTATCACTTTTGTGGAGGTAGAAAAGAACCTTTTTCACACGTGATGTAACAATTGATTTAATACAGATTTTTAAGACAATGTCAACCGAGAATGTTAGCTCGAGAAGAGACAATGTATCACTTTTGTGGAGGTAGAAAAGAACCTTTTTCACACGTGATGTAACAATTGATTTAATACAGATTTTTAAGACAATGTCAACCGAGAATGTTAGCTCGAGAAGAGACAATGTATCACTTTTGTGGAGGTAGAAAAGAACCTTTTTCACACGTGATGTAACAATTGATTTAATACAGATTTTTAAGATAATGTCAACCGAGAATGTTAGCTCGAGGAGAGACAATGTATCACTTTTGTGGAGGTAGAAAAGAACCTTTTTCACACGTGATGTAACAATTGATTTAATACAGATTTTTAAGATAATGTCAACCGAGAATGTTAGCTCGAGAAGAGACAATGTATCACTTTTGTGGAGGTAGAAAAGAACCTTTTTCACACGTGATGTAACAATTGATTTAATACAGATTTTTAAGATAATGTCAACCGAGAATGTTAACTCGAGAAGAGACAATGTATCACTTTTGTGGAGGTAGAAAAGAACCTTTTTCACACGTGATGTAACAATTGATTTAATACAGATTTTTAAGATAATGTCAACCGAGAATGTTAGCTCGAGGAGAGACAATGTATCACTTTTGTGGAGGTAGAAAAGAACCTTTTTCACACGTGATGTAACAATTGATTTAATACAGATTTTTAAGATAATGTCAACCGAGAATGTTAGCTCGAGGAGAGACAATGTATCACTTTTGTGGAGGTAGAAAAGAACCTTTTTCACACGTGATGTAACAATTGATTTAATACAGATTTTTAAGATAATGTCAACCGAGAATGTTAGCTCGAGAAAAGACAATGTATCACTTTTGTGGAGGTAGAAAAGAACCTTTTTCACACGTGATGTAACAATTGATTTAATACAGATTTTTAAGATAATGTCAACCGAGAATGTTAGCTCGAGAAAAGACAATGTATCACTTTTGTGGAGGTAGAAAAGAACCTTTTTCACACGTGATGTAACAATTGATTTAATACAGATTTTTAAGATAATGTCAACCGAGAATGTTAGCTCGAGAAGAGACAATGTATCACTTTTGTGGAGGTAGAAAAGAACCTTTTTCACACGTGATGTAACAATTGATTTAATACAGATTTTTAAGATAATGTCAACCGAAAATGTTAGCCCGAGAAGAGAAAATGTGTCATATTTGTGGAGGCAGAAAGGAATCTTCTTCGCAGTTTATGTAACAATTGATTTAATACAGATTTTAAACTTTATGTCAACCGAGAAAGTTATCCCCAATGTGTCACTTTTGTGGAGGCTGGCGTAACAATTGATTCAATACATATATTAACTTATTGTCAACTGAGAATGTTAGCCCGAGAAGAGACAATGTTTCACATTTGTGGAGATAGAAAGGAAACTTTATTTCAGCTGAAGTAACAATTGATTTAATACAGATTTTAAACTTAATGTCAACCGCGAAAGTTAGCCCCAATGTGTCACTTTTGTGGAGGCTGACGTAACAATTGATTCAATACATATATTAACTTATTGTCAACTGAGAATGTTAGCCCGAGAAGAGACAATGTTTCACATTTGTGGAGACAGAAAGGAAACTTATTTTCAGCTGAAGTAACAATTGATTTAATACAGATTTTAAACTTAATGTCAACCGAGAAAGTAAGCCCGAGAAGAAACAATGTTTTACCTTTGTGGAGGCAAAAATGAAACCTTTTTCACATATGAGGTAAAAATTGATTTAGTACAGATTTTAAACTTAATGTTAACCAAGAATGTTAGCCCGAGACGAGACATGTCAGCTTTGTGAATACAGAAAGGAACTTTCTTCTCAACTGATGTAACAATTGATTTTTTTTTATAAGCGTTTCACCCCGAGCAAGGCATGTCACTGCCACTACTGCACAGGGGGCTACGTAGAGTGGAGAAAGGATGATTAAATATAGAAAATGTCAGAGGGTGGGTGATAGGCGGGTAAGGATACCGAGAATGAGGGTTGGGTAGATGAGAGTGTTCTGAGAATAGTTGGGAGTTAGTGTGATAGGAGGTGTCTATTGACCCTACATTTAAACACCTGGAGATTGTAACTGTCGGGAAAGCAGACTTGTGGAAGGGAGTTCCACAGGCGGGAAGCACGAGAAAAGAAGCTGTTGGAGTAGAATTTACGGTTACATCTTATTTGTTTAACTGTAAAAGGGTGGGACCTAGTTGCTAATCTAGTATCTCGTGTAAATTCCTGCTTAGGCGGCACCAGTGATCTAAGCTCATCGGAGCAGAAGCCATGAAAGTACTTGTAGAAGAGGCACAGGGAATACAAATTTTAGACTTAATGTCAACCAGGAATGTTAGCCAGAGAATAGACAATGTGTCACCTTTATGGAGTCAGAAAGGAACCTGCTTAGATGACGTAACAATTGATTCAATATAGATCTTCCACTCAATGTAAACCGAGGGTAGTAACTAGAGAACAGACAAAGTGTCACCCTTGTGGAGGTAGAAACCTTCTTTTTAGCTTACTTAACATTTGATTCAATACAGATTTTACACTTAATGTCAACTGAGAATGTTAGCCCGAGAAGAGACAATGTCGATTTTGCGGAGGTAGAAAAGTACTTTCTTAGCAGCTGACCTCCCTATCAATATAGATATTCTACTTAATGTAAACCGACAATACTATCCCAAGAATACAAAAGTTAACTTCTGAAGACAGAAAGGAACTTCCTTAGCAGCTGACGTAACAATTATTTCAATATAGATTTTCATCTTCATGTAAACCGAGAATATTAAACTGAGAATGCGGAAGGAGTCACACTTCTGGGCGCAGAAAGTATCTTTCTTAGCTGCTGACGAAACAATTCGATACAGATTTTTCACTTAATATCAATCGAGAATGTTAGCCAAAGAAATCAGAAGGTATCACACTTCTAACGACAAAACGCTACTTTCTAGCAGCTGAATTAACATTTAATTCAATATAGATTTTCTAATTTATGTTAACCGAGAAAAATTACCCGATCTTTCTGTTGCTTCTTTTTTTTTTTTTGTCTGTGAGAAAATTTGTCCAGCTTTCACTGCTATATAAGAGGACTCATATTACATAACAGTTCTGGACACTTTTCTTTGTAGAAGCACATTTCTGTTGCTTCAAGTCTCTTCTTCATCTGTGAGGAGATTGTCCAGCATTCACTGCCATATAGGAGGACTGATATTACTTAACAGTTCAGGACTCTTTTAATTGTAGAAGCACATTTCTGTTGCTTCAAGTCTCTTCTTCATCTGTGAAGAGATTGTCCAGCATTCACTGCCATATAGGAGGACTGATATTACTTAACAGTTCAGGACTCTTTTCTTTGTAGAAGCACATTTCTATTGCTTCAAGTCCCTTCTTCATCAAATAGATTGACCAACAGTTACTGTCATATAGAAGGACTGATATTACATAACCTTTCGTTGATTTTTCTTTGTAGAAGCACATTTCTGTTGCTTAAAGTCTCTTCTTCATCTGTGAGGTGATTGTCCAGCATTCACTGCTATATAGCAGGATTGATATTCAGTAGCGGTTGTGGAACTCTGAAAGTCGATGGGAGGGCACTTAAGGGCCGGGATTTTTCTGAGGAGGACGGGAGCAAACTCAAGCAACGTCTTCATTTTCATACTAAACCATTATCATATACACAACTTAGGAATCTGTTTGAATATAAGTATGTTACTTCATTAAATTAAACATAGTAGTGGAATTCTAATCTATTCTTGCCCTTTTTCAAGCTGTTGGAACACAAACGAGGTTAATTTCAAAACAAAATCAAAGAGTTAATATTAACGTCAATACTAGCGAATAGTGTGATTTGTCTGCTCGGATTTTTTTCCTCTGCAAAACCTTTTTGAAGCACAAAAAATAAATGCGAAAAAAAAATAATGTGAAAATAAAATAATGCAACGAAATCAATCAAAACTGTGGGCGCCACAGCCGTATAAAAATCAGCTAAAAAATTAATTTACGTTTTCGGCAAAGTCTGAACATACGATCAAAACGCTACTTTGAAATAAGGAAATAATTTAAAATGTATCATTTCTCCATGACCCAGAAAAAAAAACATTAAATAGTGAAGCTACACTACTGACCATAATTATTAGGCCACCCTAGTTTTTAAAACAAATTATATACTTCATACTATTTTTAATATTTATTACCAAGTGGATAATTCTAAATGAAAATAGAATGTTTTTTTGTTATTATTACTTTGCAAAATTTTATAAGGCAAATAGCGATAATTTACCCATCGCACCCTGTAGATTTGCTATATATATATATATATATATATATATATATATATATATATATATATACACTACCGGCAATAATTATTCGGCCACCCCAGTTTTTTAAAGGAAATGATGTATTTCATACTATTTTTAATATTTATTACCAAGTGGATAATTCTAAATAAAAATAGAATGGTTCTTTTATTATTACTTTGCAAAATTTTACGAGGCAGCCAGGAAGCCTTTGCTTCGGCCAGCCAATAATAAGAAGAGACTAGCATGGGGGAGAGAGCACAAAAACTTGACACCATAACAGTTCATTTGATGCACATGTTGTTGTGCAGTATTAACAAAAACACTTTCTATTTTCATTTAGAATTATCCACTTGGCAATAAATACTAAAAATATTATGAAATACATAATTTCTTTTAAAAAACTGGGGTGGCCTAATAATTATGGCCAGTAGTGTAGATTGACACAAACCTAAGCTAACATGCATGCTATATTGCTTCGACTTTGCTTATTTCTCTAGATTTTCACAAAAGTTAATGTAACTTATTTCGCATCAGTATACATGGAAACTTACTTCTTAAAGATCAGAATCAATTTACGCCTTTACCAGCTCAAAAATGCAAACTTGATCGAATGGTTGGAATCGAATGTTGAGTCGGTAACTGGATAATTCACAGACGAAAATTAATTCACTGGACTGACTGCAAATGTCCGTTTACACTTTGACGAAATTACGACTAAGAGTAGGTACCTCCACTCATTTTCTATAACTAAATTTTAAATTGAATTTTGAAATATAATTTTTTTTCTTGAAGCATTTATTTTAGTTTTAATTGAAAGCTAAATGATTAAATATACACTTTCCAGTAAGCAAAATTCTCTGGTGTATTTCAAACAGAAATTATATTGATTGGAATCTAAAATTTTGATATTTTTAAAATTCAACAAAAATTTTTCGGCCATTTTTGGGCAATCAAGAGATTTGCAAACAAAAGTTAATTCTCGGTTTTAAAAATCTTGCAAAATGAAATATACATGTGTAACATGCTATTTTTAGAAAATTAGCAAATTTAATGTTAAATTAATCTGATTTTCACAAGTATTACTTATTTCTAGCATGAAATTTAGACTAAAACTAATTTTTAATCATGGAATGTCGATCTTTCTGACCTTTGACGTATAATTTGACATTTGACAACGGACAAATGCGACACCTGTTAAGTGTTTATGGTAATCACAAGTAACATATTTGTCTTAAATTTTTTCCCTGTAAAGGGAAAAAACCGTGAAGCATACACTTTTAATGTACTCACAGAAATTACCATACAAAAAAAATAAGAAGAAAAAATAAAAAAATAAAAGAACTTCAAATATACAAAAAATTCAAGATTATTTAAAAAATACGATGGCTTGATGATTTATAAAAACTTTTCAATCTTTGATTAGTAAATAAAATCTTCACTTAATAACTTAACCTAAAGTCTACATCGTTTTGAAATACTGTAAAAATATTTTTGAAATTTTATGAATTGTTATAATTAAAGAAAAATGAAAATGTTTTTTTAAATGTGATTATTAATTGAAAAAAAATTTTCATCAAATTATAATGCTCTTCATTTATACTATTTATTAAAGCAATTAAAAGATTATCTAATTAAATCATGTCATAGTTTTATTGCATTTTTTATTTTACTACTGGGAGCAAATTTTCAGAAAAAGAGCCAAATGGTTGAAAAAAAAATAGTCGATTTACATTCCCCAATGAGTCCTGCGTTTAACTAATAAAATCAATTTTGCCTAGCAAATTTAATTTCTTGAAATTTCATAAAATTGCGTGGAGGGTGTAACAGATGTAAAAAATATAGTTTTACCAGAATCTTTTAAAAAGTAATAATTTAAAAAATAATTTCATTCATTTTTTGAAAAAATCTTGAAAGTTTCATTCAATTTCCAACAATTATTTGATTTTTGCAACACTTTTCAAATTAATGCGTTTTTCACCGGACAAAAACTGAGTTACGTAAGATTACAGTTTCTATTTTAAACTCTCGAAACGATTTGGTTACCCACTAATGAAAATGGTTACCCACTAATGAAAATGGTTACCCACTAATGAAAATCAAAAATAAAGGATTAATTTAAAAAAAAATAATTACAAATACTTTGATTATTGCTCTCAATAATGACAGAAACATTTTGATGGAAAAAGTTCGTTTTTAATAAGTTTGGAATCTTTTTTCCTCATACGATGCTGTTTTTTTCAGCGATTTAGTGGAGGAAACTAAAAGAGAGATGTAAAAAAAGCAAAAAACAAAAAAACAAAAAACAAAAAACAAAAAAACAAAAAACAAAAAACAAAAAAACAAAAAACAAAAAACAAAAAAACAAAAAACAAAAAACAAAAAACAAAAAAAAACGAAAAAACAAAAAACAAAAAACAAAAAACAAAAAACAAAACGTAAGTTAATTTATTTTTCTTCGTTTTTTTCTTTTTTGTTACCAAATATTTTGACCGTTATGATTTTGCCTTTAAAAGCAGAAGTAAAAGGACATTTTTTATGACCATGGCCGCTGGTATTCGAATTTTAGCTGATACTTGTGAATGATAACTGATGGTTTTTGGGATTGACATTTTATTGTTCTTTTCTGACTGACTGATTTTCTAAAGGTTGCGAAAAGATTTTTTTTTGTTCTAAAATTACCGACAAATTCTTCCCTCGGCCATAAATCACTGATTGCCTATGTATCTACATATCAAGTTGGGGACATTATTTCTAATTAATGTTTTCCTTCAGATATGAAAATATGACTATTAAGTCTTTTTTCCTCCCTAACAACATGTCTTTTTCTATCTATCTGGTTGTTTTGTCTTGTTTATTTTTCTTTTAAACCCGTCTCTGTATGTGCCATTAAAAAGCTAAATGAAAACGAAATCACAGAAGGAAAAGTGCTGAAGATCAAATTTTATCAAAATTAGAGACTGACTCGTTTCATAAATTTTTGAAGCCTATAAACGTGGGGGCCAATTGAGGGGCCAGTCAAAATTCTGGTGGGCCTTGGCCTCTTCTGTCCCTCTGTAGATTCGGCATTGTTGATATTGCATAACAGTTCAGGACTCTTTTCTTTGTAGAAGCACATTTCTGTTGCTTCAACTCTCTTCTTCGTCTGTGAGGAAATTGTCCAGCATTCACTGCCATATAAGAGGACTGATATTGCATAACAGTTCAGGACTCTTATCTTTGTAGAAGCACATTTCTGTTGCTTCAAGTCTCTTCTTCATCTGTGAGTAAATTGTCCAGCATTCACTGCCATATAAGAGGACTGATATTGCATAACAGTTCAGGACTCTTTTCTTTGTAGAAGCACATTTCTGTTGCTTCAAGTCTCTTCTTCGTCTGTGAGGAAATTGTCCAGCATTCACTGCCATATAAGAGGACTGATATTGCATAATATTGATAATTCTGGATAAAACTTGTAAGTTATGTCTGACACAAGGCAGAACCAAGAAACATTAACCATTTCCCTACGGCTAAAACAACACATACAATTTTTTTCTTAGAACTAAGGTTTAGTTCTTTGTCCTCTCCTTCCTTTACTGCCTTCTGTAAGGGTTTCGTTTCTGTGTCAACTATCAAAACTATGTCATTTGCCTCTCTTTTCTTTTTAAGATTGTGACCATCAATAATGACTACTGGTAAGATTTCTATTTCTCCAACAATTGCCTCACAGGTTTCGGTGTCAAAACACATCCGTGTGTCACAACCCGTTCTATTTTTTGTATTTACTTTTTTTTTTAATCATTTTACCCCGAGCAAGGCAGAAATGCCACTGATGTGCAGTGTAAAACAATTAACTGTAAAAAAAATTAGAAAAGAGTGAGGAGTACAAACTAGTTAGAAAGGAACAATAGAAAGCTGAGAAAGCAGGTGCGATGACAGATACATAGGTGGAGAGAAAGGGAAGGTTATACAGGAGAGGGGAGAGAGCTAGAGGCCAGAAGTTAATAGATGAGTATTGACTTTGCATTTAAATTTCTGGAGGTTGCAGCCGTCAGGAAAGCAAGAATACGGGAGCGAGTTCCACAGGCGGGAAGTGCGAGAGAAGAAGCTGCAGGAGTAGAATTGTCGTCTGCATTTGGCTAACCTGACTGTGAATGGGTGGGACCCAGTTGCCAGTCTGGTTGCACGGGTAAACACCTGTTGAGGAGGCACCAGTGACTTAAGTTCGTCCGAGCAGAAGCCATGAAAGTATTTATAGAACAGACAGAGGCCACATTTTGACGGTGGGGAAGTGGCTGCAGTCGAGCCGCCAGATCAGTACCTATCACATTACAGACTCTCCTTTGGAGCCTGTCAAGAACACTGAGGAGAACAGCATGGGCACCTGACCATAAATGGCAGCAGTACTCCATGCACGGACGGATGGTTGACTTGTATATATGCAGGATGGATTCAGGCGGAAAAAAATCCTGGATCGACATAGTGACCCAACCTTCTTAGCAGTAGATTTTGCTATGGATTCAATATAGTGGTTCCATTTGAGGTCTGAGGACAGGGTAAGGTCGAGGAGGCGTAGTGTATTGCTCTCAGGGAGAATCGCTTGGTCCATGCTTATGGGAGGTGAATTCATTTTCTATCTGTATGCAAAGGTTAGCTTGCAGCATAAGTTTTGGATTATGTTAAAAATTTTCCTAAACAAATCAAGCTTACCTACCAGTTCAAATAGTTCTTTGTGCCATTCTTTATCAAAACGCTTATGCATAATTATAAAGCATAGGTATACATCCTTCTGCATTTGCATTACCTCGTCCTGGGTATGACAATAAATATTTACTTCATTCTACAACTCTTTTGCCTCTATACATAATCTGCCGAGATGAGATATCCCGAGATGTGAATAATAAAACGAGAAGAACCTACGCCAGTATATTATATAAAGGTTAAGTTCAAATCTCTTGAAGGTTATGCTAGTCCTGGGTTTGACGATGATCTACATCTGGCAGCAAGGTCTCTGATCGGGAGATCGGTTGTTTTGTGGAGCATGGAACCGCCTTTTAATTTCTGTTATTACTAGGTCTATCCTAAGCCGAGGTGGTAGCACCTGTTAGGGTCCTATCTATGGGTCAAAAGTTGTCGCCCAAAACTAAAATTAACAGTAGAGTTTTAAAGTAAAATTACCAACAATACATTTTATGATCTACAAAATATATACCTAAAAAGCATACCTTCACTCAGAAAGCATAAAATTATGAATAAATTATGAAGATTTCAGCATTAGATAACACACAAAGATTGATATGTTACTAAACAAAATCACCCAACTAAATTTTCGATGACCCATCTCTACGGATATCGCTTATATTTCTGTTCAGTTATTGCTCGACCCATACAAATGTATTTTTTTCATAATCCTATCGCTCCAAGCAAGGCAGTTTACTGCCACTGGCGCACAAAGGGTTACATATAAGGAAAGTTATGAGAAAGAGAGGCAGGTTATAGGGGGTGTCAGGAAGTGGGTAAGAGAAGGATGAGAATACTGATGAGAATAGAGTGGACGGAGAAAGGAGCATGAGAAAGACGATGCAGGTTAGTGAGATAGAAGATGACTATTGACTTTACATTTAAATTCTTCGAGATTGTAGGTGTCGGGGAAGCAAGTAAATAGAAGGGGATTGCACAGACGGAAAGTGCGAGAAAAGAAGCTGTTGGAGTAGAATTTGCGTTTACATTTTATTGGTTTCACAGTAAAAGGGTGGGACATAGTTGCTAATCTTGTGGCTCGAGTAAATTTATATATAGTGGGCACCAGTGAGCTAAGTTCATCGGAACAGAAGCCGTATTTGTAGAAAAGACACAAGGACGCCAGATTGCGTCGGTGAGAAAGTGACTGTATTTGAGCTGCCAAATCGGGATGATTGTTGATTTTTGTCTGGTAGTTAACTATTTGCCTATAGCTGGAACCCTAACAGATCAGGGTGAACCTAGAAGCAACAGCAGTTAAGAGATGTTTCTACACTCCTGAACACTATATAATTAATAATATATTCAAATCCAACCATAAAGTGGCATGTAGATAAAATCCAAAGGAAGATCCTATTAATATTAATCTAATTAATATTAAAACTCATCTAGCCAGAGGGCTCGATGTAATTAAAATTATTTATTTAGAGAGCCAAATATATATATATATATATATATATATATATATATATATATTTTTTTTTCAAATAAAACTTCGAAAATCACATGTGCCGTATGATCATTTTTGCGAAGTATATCCGCTTCGTCAGCGACCGATTATTATAAAAAATTCAAAAAGAAACTCGTACATCGGAAGTTTACTTAAAAAGAAAGAAAAGAACAGAAAGAAGGAAGAAAAGTGGGAGAGGGGAGTTAAAAAAGAGAGGGGAGGTTATGTTAGAAGATAGGCGTCTAGACGCTGTTTCAGATGGTATGGAAGAGAGAGGGAAAACAAAGTGAGCAAAATGGATTCAAACTCGATCCTTGAAAAAGACATTTAAAGATTACAAAGAAAGAAAAAAATAAACGTGTCACAGGAACGAAACCAATAAATTAAAAAAAAAACATACCTTTACTCTAAAATTTTAAAGTGATATGGCCTTGGGTAAAAGGTCACAAGAAAGACTTGGACAAGGTATACGGTTAGAAACAATATTATATTACAAAAGAGAAACAGTGTACAGAGGAAATAGAGTATAATAGTACTTAGCGCCGGAACGGCGTACTAACAAATGAGTATCGTAGCTGCTGCTATTTACTACTACCCCCGAGAGTAGATAACTCTTGGTATTTATGTAGTCCGGTAGAGTTCATATTAGTGTGTAGGTAATTCCCCACAACACTTAACAAGACAGAATGTAGTCATAAAATAGCACAAAAGAAAGTAAGCCATCTGTTTTACAAGGATGACTTAAAGTTGTATGCTAAGAATAACAATGAGCTGGAAGGTCTTCTGCAAACTGTAAAATGCTTTAGCGAAGACATTGGAATGAAATAATAATAACAATAATAATGTATATCGATATCGAGAACAACCTCTTATCTCAATCATACAAATGGAACCTATAAGTCTGGTGAAATAAACATCAACAGAGGTACATTTACTATTTTGCATATCAGTAATAGCATTAACGATTCAACTTAATGATGTGGCCCTGGGAAAACAAGGTCACAAGAAAGACTCGGACACGGTATACGGTTAGAAACAATATTATATTACAAAAGAGAAACAGTGTACAGAGGAAATAGAGTATAATAGTACTTAGCGTCGGAACGGAAGTACTAACAAATGAGTATCGTAGCTGCTATTTACTACTACCCCCGAGAGTAGATAACTCTTGGTATTTATGTAGTCTGCTAGAGTTCATATTAGTGTGTAGGCAATTCCCCACAACATAATGTTATTTACAAAATATGTTGTTGAAAGCATAAAATTGCGTAGAAAATATTTAGATGACGACAGTAAATACATTATAAAGGTTGATTTGCCGAGCGTTTACTGAGGAGTCGTAAAGCAAACTTAAACGGCAAGCAATGGTTTCATTTTCAAACTACTCCACTATCGTATACACAACTGAAGAATAATAATAAGTTTGAATAGTAGTATATTACTTCACTAAATTTAATTCCCCAACTCTTATACCTCTATACATAATCTGCCGAGATGTGATATCCCGAGACATGAACAGTAGAACGAGAAGTTTCTTCTTCTTCTTCTTCTTCTTCTTCTTCTTCTTCTTCTTCTTCTTCTTGTGGCTTGTTCCTTCAGGACGTAGGCGATCATGGACTTCCACTTGGCTCTGACTCTTGTCGCTCTCAGTAATTTTTCTCTTGGTATCTCTTCCAATCCCCGCTTCGTCAACCATTTGCTCAGACCTAACAAGTACGTCTCGCGTCTCTTCTTCCATTTATCCGACCTGTGATTATCAAGTTCTCCAGGCCCTCCTTCCTCATTATGTGTCCCAGGAACCTCATTTGTCTCTTCCTGATATTTATTCTCAGTTTGCTTTTCGTTTGCATCCTTTCCAACACGTCATCGTTATACGCGTGCTCTGTCCACAGTATCCTCAGCATCCTTCTGTAAAACCACATTTCTGCTGCCTCAAGCCTCTCCTTCATCCTTGAGGAGATCGTCCAACACTTTTTCTGGGGAGGTGGGTGCAAATTCTAGCAGCGTCTTCATTTTTAAACTACACCACCATCATATACGCTATGTAGGAATAACTTTGAATATCAGTATATTACATCACTAAATTATACTGAATAACTTTTCATTTGACAATTCTTGCCTCTATACATGATCTGCCGAGATATCCCGAGATATGGGCAGTAGAACGAGAAGCACCTACGCTAATATATTAAGTAATAGTATATTAGTTGAGTACTAACCCATTCTTGCCTTTTTTTTTTCACTCTCAATTTGTTGGAATGCAAGAGAAGTTAATTTCAAAACAAAACTAAATGCCTGTTTCTATCTGGTTGTTTTGTTTTGATTGTTTTTACTTCAAACTGGTCTCTGTATGTGTCTGTGGTAACGGGTGCGTGTTCTTTGGACGTCGGGGTTCACCAGTGTGTCAGGAGGGGTCACCACTGTAGCTGCAGGGACGATCAGCCAAGACCAATTTACGACATAGCCGACAATCCCCACAACTTAGGTTTTATCAGAATTATCAGAAAGTGAATTTGTGAAAGAATAAAAGTATACCTTTTGTATGCTTAAATAGAAATTTATTAATAGAATAGAATAATATGAGTTGGTAGAAGTTAAATGTTTAATGAGAAAGAGTATTAAGAAGTTAAGGGTATCAAGAGTTCGTAGTAGTAACTTGTGTGTATGTATGTATGAACGTTATCGTTGGGTAGGAATGTCTTTGAAGTATTCACTCAGTCTTCAACGGTTCTGTTCGGTATCAAGTATAAGAAAAGGCAACCATGATAATAAAGAAGTTAGTGAGGAAGATAATAATAATAATAATAATAATAATAATAATAATAATAATAATAATAACGATCGCTTGACGTTTGTCAAAGGTACTTGTTAATTACGCTTGTAGTCTTCTCTCTGTCGACAGTGGAACTTGGCCCGTCTTTTATTTCATTTGTGGGGCTCGAAAAGGTCATTTGAAAATTCAGTCCCGGATGTGATTCTGGCCTTTCCATTTGACGACGAACAAACTTCAGGTCAGCTCTTGAAAACGTTCTGAAAAGGAATTTGTTTTTGATAATTGAAGATTATTTGAATATTGTTTTCTATTGGCCGAAAAATATTTCGCATCAAGGTGTGAAATTTAACGAGTTTTATTTAGGATTCGCTTTTGCGTGTGTGTTAAGCAAAGTTTTAATTCGAGTCTTTTTAAAATTTCTAACAAAATCAATGAGTCAGTGCTTAGCATTTGAATTTTAAATCTAGATCTTTTGTTCACTAAGTGAAAAAGAAAACGTATAAGGAAAAGCAGTTGAGTTCATTGCATTTACTTTCGCGCAAATATCCTTGGGAAAGGTATTAATCCGTCTCTTCCTTCCAGTTATGGTTTAAATAACAGGACAGACTGGGTTCTATAGCCTTGGTCGGCAACCAGTCTACCGCAGAAAGCAATGGCAACCTACTGCGGGATAATCTTCTGCCCAAGCGTGTTTCACGTATGGCACTTAACTGACTGACTAAAGATCAAATCTTAATTTTTGAAGCTTAGAAAAGTGATGGGGGCCAACCGAGGGCCGGTCAAAATTCGGGAGTGGTTTGCCCCTCTTTGCTCCACTACTGTAGAATCGTCGCTGACTTGGATTATAGCCTGCTACAGGGTCTCAAGTATGGCGCATCTAGTGAGGCACGCACTCTTGAGGTCAAAATGAAAAGGTAGACAATTAAAGAACAATTAGTAAACAATTATTGTAGGTCAGATGCTGATTTCCTTCCTTATTGATTATCTTTCAATGCAATTCAGTGGTTGAATAGAAACGTCATCAATTAAATGTGTTCACCTGATTATTGAACTTTCTTCAATCGACATTTTCGAGATAAATTGATTTACTGGCTGCTTTGTGGCGAACTTGCGAAGGCAAACTGATGTTTGTAGTGGCCGTGCGCAAAAGTCACCGACTAAATGAATTCTTCTTCTTCTTCTTCTTCTTCTTCTATGTGCCCTATCCTTTCAGGACGTAGGCGATCATGGCTTTCCACGTCTTTCTATCCCTGGTGGCTCTTACTACGTTTTCTCCTGTTACACCACCGAAAACCCGCTCTGCCATCCACTAACTCAAGACCATAAATCTAGAATATATATGGATAGATACTAGCATGGCCACAAAACGAGGGATCAGTTTATATATTGTTTACAATATAGAATTGATCCCCCATTTTATAACCACATTATAATTTCTTATAAACAGTTGGCATATATATTGTTCTTCTATGTGCCCTGTCCCTTTAGGACGTAGGCGAGCATGACTTTTCACGTCTCCCCATCCCTGGTGGCTCTTAGTACGTCTTCTCCTGTTACACCATACAACCCCGCTTCCGTCATCCACCTGCTCAGGTCTTTTAAATATGTTATCCGCTGCTTTCCTCTGTCTGTTTTTCCCTCTCTCTGGCCTGTCAGTAGCAGGTTCTCCAAGCCCTTCTTCGTCATTGGATGCCCCAGGAACTTCAGTTGTCTCTTCCTGATGTTCACTATTAATTTTCTTTTTGTTGTCATTCTTTCCAATACCTCATCATTGCTCACATGATATCATATCCGCCGTTGGACATTTTTTTGGGTACACATATATACTGGTGAGACACTCATGAGCCAATCCATTTTATAGTTCACCAATAGAAGGCTTAACCAATCAGGATCCTCAAAATATTCTATGCGACGTGTATAAAAGGCAGCCATATTTTTCCGATTATTCGGGATCCAATCCGATTCAGGACTGTCTGATTCGGGAGTGTTAATCTTTGACGGTGTTTCATTGAATAGATTACGTGCTGCGAGGATACTCTATATCCATAAATTATGGCGAACATTATCATCATGCACAGCATCCTTCTGTAGAACCACATTTCTGCTGCCTCAAGTTTTTCCTTCATCTTCGATGATATTGTCCAATATTCACTGCCGTATTGAAGAACTGATATCACATAGTAATTTCTTCTTTGTTTCTAGCGAGATTTTAAATGAATCAGTTAAGTGCCATACATGAAACACGCTTGGGCGATCATGTCTCGAAAGAGACATGACTGATTGAGCAGAAGATTATCCCGCAGTAGGTTGCTATTGCTTTCTGCGGTAGACTGGTTGCCAACCAAAGCTATAGAATCCAATCTGTCTTTTTATTTAACTCATAACTGGAAGGAAGAAACGGATTAATACCTTTCCCAAGGGTATTTGTGCGTAAGTGAATGCAATGAATTCAATTGGAATTCGAACTCGGCTCCCCGATTTCTCGTTCCGAGCCGATATCCACTGCACCACAACGCGCATCCTTTAAATGAATTTAATTTAAATTAATACTTAGTTGAAAACTGGTTTTCCGCTGGAAATATTTACACATATCAAATACATAATCGTTCCGAGAGCAGTAGAGGCTCACAAAGAAATACAAAAACAAACGAAACAAAACAGAAGCAATAAAATCAACAACAACAAACTAAAAGCTTAGACTTTATACGATTATGAAAAGATGTATTAAACAATGTCGAGGTTAATTTTAGCGATCTAAGGGCATCCCAATATGTGAAATACAGGTCGGGATACTAGAATCAAGCAGGTACAAAAATTTCAATACCTGGGAAGTGTTATAACAGAAGACGGAAAGTGCGACACAGAGATCCGAAGGCGAATTGGCATGGCGAAGGAAGCATTCCAGAAGTTGAGTAAAATATTAAGAAACAGGACAATTTCGCTAGAAACAAAGAAGAGATTACTGGATTGCTATGTGATGTCAGTTCTTCAATATGGCAGTGAATGCTGGACAATATCATCAAAGATGAAGGAAAAACTTGAAGCAGCTGAAATGTGGTTCTACAGAAGCATACTGGATATAAAGTGGGGAATCATTTCCATATTACAATCAATATATAAACTGACCCCTCACTTTGTGGTCACATCAGTTTCTATACATTTATATTCCTGAGATCAAAAAGCACTAGGATGCATTCCAGGAGTCGAGAAGAGTATTAAGAGACAGGACAATTTCACTAGAAACAAGGAAGAGAGTACTGGATTGCTATGTGATGTCAGTTCTTCAATATGGCAGTGAATGCTGGACAATATCATCAAAGATAAAGGTAAAACTTGAAGCAGCTGAAATGTGGTTCTACAGAAGGATGCTGCGAATATCATAAAATGGGGGATCAATTCTATATTATAATCAATATATAAACTGATCCCTCATTATGTGGCCATGCTAGTTTCTATCTATTTATATTCTAATTTTATGGGCTTGAGCTTGTGGATGGCACAGCACGGTTTTGGTGATGTAACAGGATAAAGCGTGCTAAGAGCCACCAGGAATAGGGAGACATGGAAAGCCATGATCGCCTACGTCCTGAAAGGACAGGGCACATAGAAGAAGAAGAAGATTGCAACCGAGAGCTGTTTACAATCTCTAGGTAGTGGGTGGGTGAGAAAGTGGTGATTCAATAAAAGGAAAGATACAAAGAGGTGTGGGGGGAAAATAAAGGGAAGGACAGAAGAAAAGAAAGAAAGACAAAAGGAAAATATAACAAGGGTGAAGAGCAAAAAAGGAGACCGAAAAAGAGAATGAACCTCGAAATGACCTTACTTATGATAATGCATTGGAAATGATTTTAAAAAAATGCATTAAAAATGATTTTGATATAAAATGCATTGGAAATTAGTTCAATATAAATATATATTGGAAATGATTTTACTATAAAATGCATTGAAAATGATTTTACCCTATTTTTGAAATAGTTTTCATATAAAATGCGCAGGGAATGATTGTAATACAAAAATTGAAAATAATTCTAATATAAAATGCATCTTTAAAAATTTTACTATAAAAACGCATTGAAATGATTTTTCATGTAAAATGCATTTGAGATTATTTGAATATAAAATACTTTGGAAATGATTTTAATATGAAATGAATTGTAAATACTTTTAATAAAAAAGGCATTGAAAATGATTTTACCATGAAAATGTATTAAAAATGGCTTTAATATAAAATGAATCTGAAATGATTTTGATATAAAAATTATTGGAATTTTTTTTTAATCATTTCACCTCAAGCAAGGCATTCCATTGCCACTATTGCGCATGGGGCTACAATAGGGGACGGTAAAGAGGAGGAGTGGTTAGATGTAGGAAATGTCAGAAAGAAGTTGATAGATGGGCAAGGATACCGAGGATGAGGGTTGGGCAGAAAGGAAGAGTGTTTGAAAGAATGGGAGCGAGTTAGTGTGTTAGGAGGTGTCTATTGACCTTACATTTAAACTCTTGGAGATTGTAGCCGTCGGGGAAGCAATCATGTGGAAGGGAATTCCACAGGCAGGAAGTGCGAGAAAAGAAACTGTTGGAGTAGAAGTTGCGGTTGCATTTTATCGGTTTCACTCTAAAAGGGTGGGATATAATTGCTTATCTAGTTTCTCGTGCAAATTCGTATGTGGGGGGCAGTAGTGGTCTAAGTTCATTGAAGCAGAAGCCGTGAAAGTATTTATAGAAGAGACACAGGGAAGCCACGTCACGCCGGCGAGAGAGAGACTGCAGGCGGTCTGCCAAGTTGGTATCGATCACGTTACAGACCCTCCGCTGTACCTTGTTGAGAAGCCCGAGGAGAATAGCAGGAGCACCCGACCAGATGTGGCAGCAGTATTCAATGCAAGGGCGGATGGTAGATTTATAAATGTGCAAGATAGATTCAGACGGAAAACCCTCCGGGCCCTGCACAGAGAACCGACTTTCTTAGCAGCGAATTTAGCAATGGATTCGATATAGTCATTCCATTTGAGGTCCGCTGTAAGTGTGAGGCCAAGGGGAAATGGTTTAAAATTAAAATGCTTTGACAATATTATGTGGATTGCAAATGAATATAATGTAAAATGCATTAAAAATAATTTTACTAGAAAAATGCATAGAAAATGATTTTTATATAAAATTCATTTGAAATAATTTTAATGTAAAATGTATTTGAAAATTATTTTTACATGATTTTACGATAAAATGCATTTTCATAGGAAACGATTTTAATATAAAATGCATTTGAAATGATTTGAATGTGGAAATGCATTGAAAATGATTTTACTATGGAAATGAATTGGAAATTATTTTAAAATAAAATGCATTGTAAATACTTTTTGCTATGAAAATGCAATCAAAATAATCTAAACTTAT
Source organism: Ascarosepion bandense (assembly GCA_037127315.1). Taxonomy (NCBI): domain Eukaryota; kingdom Metazoa; phylum Mollusca; class Cephalopoda; order Sepiida; family Sepiidae; genus Ascarosepion; species Ascarosepion bandense. The sequence continues at coordinate 1,624,994 of JBBBDQ010000558.1, forward strand.
TTATAAATGGAACTTTGTCTATGTGTGTGTGTGTGTATGTGTGTGTGTGTCTCTGTGTGTGTCCGTTACCTATAGACTCCGAAACGGCTGAACCAATTTTCTTGAAAATTTACACAGTTGTACTATAAGCATCTGCGAGTGTTCTTAGCTAGATTCTGTGTCGAAGTACCCCCGATTAATATCGGAAATCTATAATCGAAAAAATCGGGTTATAGAAGGAGTGGTCCGATTTTAATCAAATTTGATATACTCATAGAAAAAGACATAAGAAACGATATTCAGAAGTTTCAAGGTTGCAGTTTTTACAATAGTGCAGAAAATCGATAATATATATATAAAAGGCAAGATATTTGTGTGTGTCCCCGTTTATTTGCCTGTATGTCTGTGTTTTTTTCAGCCCTTTAATTTTAGTTTTTGCTTCGGGTTTGGCTCTAAGTAGGTATAATTCTAGTTCTTAGTCTCAGCCATGATATCATTTACTCAGAGGAATTATTTAGCCTTCAAAATTCAGTTTACGACGAAAAAAATTTATTTGATATCGATACCAGGAAATCAAAATTTGACTTACATCCATTCATTTTTCTTTCAGTCTACAGTTTCGTTTTAACTGGAAACAACTATTGCTTTTTAGTCTTTCGTGCCAACATCCAAAGAGTCTGAGCTCCAGGACGATGGATTAGTTTTAAAGCTTTCATTACACCCGATCAACGCCGGGCTATACTGCTAGTGTTTATATAAAATGTATTTGAAATGAATTTAATAAAAAATGCATTAGAAATGATTTTAATATAAAATGCATTATAAATAATTTTACTATGAAAATACATTGTAAATAATTTTAATATAAAATGCATTGAAAATGGCTTTACTAGGAAAATGCATTGAAAAAGATTTTAAAATAAAATGCATTTAAAATTATTTTACGATGAAAATGCATGAGAAATTATTTAATAAAAAAACATTTGAGAAGATTTTGTTAAGAAAATGAATTGAAAGTCATATTAATAAAAAATGAATAGAAAACGAATATAATATAAGATTCATTGGAAATCATTTTAATAAAAATGCATATGAAATGATTTTAATATATAATGCAATGAAAATTATTTGAATATAAAATGCAATGGAAAATTATATTAATATAAAAATAAAATAATTTGAATATAAAATGCTTTTGTAGCATTTTTAACATGAAAGTATACTGGAAATGATTTTAATATAAAATGCATTGGAAATGATTTGAATGTGAAATGAATGAGAAATGATATTAATATAAAATAATTTGGGAATTATTTTAATATGTAGTGCATTAGAAATGATTTGAATGGGAAATGAATTAGAAATGATATTAATATAAAATAATTTGGGAATTATTTTAATATGTAATGCATTGGAAATGATTTGAATGGGAAATGAATTAGAAATGATATTAATATAAAATAATTTTGGGAATTACTTTAATATGTAATGCATTGGAAATTATTTGAATGGGAAATGAATTAGAAATGATATTAATATAAAATAATTTAGGAATTATTTTAATATGTAATGCATTGGAAATGAATTGAATGTGAAATGAATTAGAAATGATATTAATATAAAATAATTTGGGAATTATTTTAATATGTAATGCATTGGAAATGATTTGAATGTGAAATGAATTAGAAATGATATTAATATAAAATCATTTGTGATTTTATTTTAAGATATAATGCATTGGAAATGATTTGAATGTGAAATGATTTAGAAATGATATTAATATAAAATAATTTGTGATTTTATTTTAAGATGTAATGCATTGGAAATGATTTGAATGTGAAATGATTTAGAAATGATATTAATATAAAATAATTTGTGATTTTATTTTAAGATGTAATGCATTGGAAATGATTTGAATGTGAAATGATTTAGAAATGATATTAATATAAAATAATTTGTGATTTTATTTTAAGATGTAATGCATTGGAAATGATTTGAATGTGAAATGATTTAGAAATGATATTAATATAAAATAATTTGTGATTTTATTTTAAGATGTAATGCATTGGAAATGATTTGAATGTGAAATGATTTAGAAATGATATTAATATAAAATAATTTGTGATTTTATTTTAAGATGTAATGCATTGGAAATGATTTGAATGTGAAATGATTTAGAAATGATATTAATATAAAATAATTTGTGATTTTATTTTAAGATGTAATGCATTGGAAATGATTTGAATGGGAAATGAATTAGAAATGATATTAATACAAAATAATTTGAAATTATATTAATATGTAATACATGGGAAATGATTTGTACGTTAAATGAATTAGAAATGATATTAATATAAAATGATTTGCAAATGATTTCAATATGAAATGCATTGTAAATATTTTCAATATAGAATGCATCGGAGATAATTTTACCATGGAAATGCATAGAAAATTATTTTAATATAAAGTTCATTGGAAATGATTTTACAATGAAACTGTATTCAGAATAATTTTCGTACAAAAATAATTCAAATTTTTTTAATATAAAATTATTATGAAATGATTTCACGACGAAAGTGCATTGAAAATGATTTTACATTAAATACATTCGAAATGATTTTACTATGGAAATGCATTGGGAATGATTTTACTGTTGTGTTCTTATTAGGGATCAGAAATAAATACACAAAGACGGAATGAGTTAACAAAGAACAGTAGTACAAATATATATACAATATAATAATATCACAAGCGTGACTCTATTGGTTCGGCTGTCAGAGCTATCTGCTTGATTAGACCTCTGCACAAAGCAGAAACTGCTGGTTATTTATAGTTTGGAAGAATTCATGTGTGAATGGGTAAATTACTATAACATCCAACTTCTAAGTATCAACTTCGCAGGAGTCTTAATATATTTTCTCTTTGGATTAACGACAATAAAATTCGTCATTTTTCTTTTTCTACTTAAACGATGATGTTCCGGGCCGCTTGCGGTATTGTCATGTCAAAAGTATCGTAAATGACATTCATGACTTCTTTCTATTCAGGAAGACTGATTTGGTTTAAACGTCTTTTATGAGTAAAATTAGGACCTTTAGTTATGTACACCACATGTCTTACTCTTTTCTCAATTGTACTCATTTCCCAGAATGATTTATTATCGCGAAACACCCGGAAAAACTTTCTCGCCTGGTTGGTAGCGTTTTGTAGGTACCGTGTTAGTTCATCTCGAAATGGTTTGTTTGGGAAGTAGCTTGTTGAACACAGACCTGATTTTACGTGCAAACATTATCTCGGCTGGGGGTGATGATGATGGTGTGTCGTAGTTGGACGTGATTCTATACATTTGAAGGAACTGTTGTAGGGCTTTTTCTGTAGGTGGGCCCCTAGTTTTCTTCAGCGTGTCAACGAAGCGCTCGGCCTGTCCGTTAGACCTTGGGTGATATGGAACAATCGTGACATGATTATCTTGAAGGTCTCACAAAAATCCTTAAAACCGCCGGACGTAAATTGTGGCCTATTGTCTCGCATTAAACAATCGACTACCCCAAATCTAACGACGAGTTCGTGTAGTAAATTCTCACTTCTGTAGTTGGGTTTCTTCATCTAAGAACTTCGGGACACTTAGATAAACTATCTTCTACTATAAGAGAGTAAAATCCATCTAGCAGGCCTGCAAAATCTATATGAATTAAAGACCATGGTCGGTTCATTTTGGGCCAAGTACTACATTTGATTAGAGATGCTTTAGCTGCCAAATCCTTTACAAGTTTTTACGATGTTTTCGATATTCTTATCCATGTTCGGAAGTATACATAACTGCGCATAAGGCTTTTCATCCTTGTAATCACTGGGTGGCCAGTATGGAAATCTTTCAAAATTATTTTTTCTAGTGTTGTGGGAATGACGACTCACTCACTATATAGTAGTACTTCGTCGCATAGTGAGAAAATAACTGAAGTCTGTTTGTCCTTTTCACAAATTTTGGTTTTGGTTTGCCTGATAAGCTCATCGTTTAGAGCTTCTCGTTTGATTTGGTCGAGAGTTACAGGGTGTTCCTGTTGTGGGATCTTCCTTTTTGTATATAATAGTGAACTTGACTTAGTGTACATATAATCCTGCTATATAGAGAACAGCAGTTAAATATCTAGAATCTCAGTTGTAGTTGCAGTTTATAGTGGAGAGTAATCGTAGAGATCCGTTAGACGTATCGAAGAGTTCCGACAGATACCGAAGTACCCAGAGACTAAACTAGCTCTGAGCTCCACTCAGCTAGAATAAGTTACCCGGATACACAGTTTCACTTCAAGATTTATATATAATTATTTCTACTAATAGTCTTCCTGAATTGACTAACCCGTGTTCCAGTTTGTATAGTACGTTCAATATAACATACTTTCTATTTCCATACTGGTTTTTGTTGTTCATTATTTTGGCGGTTCCTCCTGTGGAATCTACAACAGGTCCCTTATTGTGTTGCGTAATGTGGTTTTAAATCATCCTTCTATCCGAAGAAAAGCAATCACAGAATCTTCAAGAGGTTCTCTGTGTTTCGGGATTAATCTGGACAGTCCGTCGGCATGACAGAGTTTTTTTTAAGACGGTAGAAACTCCATTTTAAAGTATATTTGCTGTATGCACAGGCAGATTTTTTTAAGAACTGAACATGGTCAGTAACGGTTTATGATTTGTCTGCAATGTAAAGTGTCTACCGTGAATGTACCGGTAAAACTTTGTTACCGCAAAAATGATCCCTAACAGCTTTGCGAATAGATCTTTTCTTTTCTTTTTTTTAATAATTTCACCCCGAGTAAGGCGGAAACGCCACTGATGTGCAGGGGGCTACATAAATGTAAAAAGATTAATTAGAAAAGAGTGAGGAGTACAAACTAGTTAGAAAGGAAGGAAAGCTACAGGAAGAAGTGTTCTCGACGCATGAGCTCTCGATTTGTGAGATCCATCTGGCATCTTGGGCATAATACACGCTCCAATGCCATACGAGCTTGCGTAGCTAGCAACTATAATATCCAAGTCTGGGTTATAGTGGGTGAAGAACAAGTCCTACGTCAAGACTTGCTTTATTTTGACAAATGCTTCTTGGCATTCAGGTGTCCACTCCCAGTTCTTGTCTTTTTCAAAAGTTCGTTTAACTGAGCGCGTAAGTTGTGCATATTCGGTATAAATATCTGGTAGTAGTGTGCCAAACGTAAGAAACTTTGTAAGGTAAAGACATTTTCGGGAGCTGGCATATCTTTGATTGCTGTAGCCCATTCTGGATCTGGCCTAATGCTATCTTTATCGATAATGGATCCCAAGTATTTAATACTCTCCATAAAAAGTCGCATTTTGGATTCTTTCAATTTTAACACTTATTTCTGAATTCTTTCAATTTGAACCCGTATTTATGAATTCTTTCAATTTGAAGTCGTATTTATGAATTCTTTCAATTTGAACTCGTATTCCTTAATTCTTTCAATTTGAACCCGTACTTCTAAATTCTTTCAACTTGAACTCGTATTCCTGAATTCTTTCAATTTGAACGCGTATTCCTGAATTCTTTCAATTTGAACTCGTATTCCTGAATTCTTTCAATTTGAAGTCATATTTCTGAATTCTTTCAATTTGAACTCGTATTCCTGAATTCTTTCAATTTGAACTCGTATTCCTGAATTCTTTCAATTTGAACCCGTATTTCTGAATTCTTTCAATTTGAACCCGTATTTATGAATTCTTTCAATTTGAAGTCGTATTTCTGAATTCTTTCAATTTGAACTCGTATTCCTTAATTCTTTCAATTTGAACCCGTACTTCTAAATTCTTTCAATTTGAACTCGTACATCTAAATTCTTTCAATTTGAACTCGTATTCCTGAATTCTTTCAATATGAACTCGTATTTCTGAATTCTTTCAATATGAACTCGTATTTCTGAATTCTTTCAATTTGAAGTCGTATTCCTGAATCCTTTCAATTTGAACTCGTATTCCTGAATTCTTTCAATTTGAACTTGTATTCCTTTATTCTTTCAATTTGAACTCGTATTCCTTAATTCTTTCAATTTGAACCCGTACATCTAAATTCTTTCAATTTGAACTCGTATTCCTGAATTCTTTCAATTTGAACTCGTATTCCTGAATTCTTTCAATTTGAAGTCATATTTCTGAATTCTTTCAATTTGAACTCGTATTCCTGAATTCTTTCAATTTGAACCCGTATTTCTGAATTCTTTCAATTTGAACTCGTATTCCTGAATTCTTTCAATTTGAAGTCATATTTCTGAATTCTTTCAATTTGAACTCGTATTCCTGAATTCTTTCAATTTGAAAACGTATTTCTGAATTCTTTCAATTTGAACTCGTATTCCTGAATTCTTTCAATTTGAACTCGTATTCCTGAATTCTTTCAATTTGAACTCAGATTCCTTAATTCTTTCGATTTGAAAACGTACTTCTAAATTCTTTCAATTTGAACTCGTATTTCTGAATTCTTTCAATTTGAACTCGTATTCCTGAATTCTTTCAATATGAACGCTTATTTCTGAATTCTTTCAATATGAACTCGTATTTCTGAATTCTTTCAATTTGAAGTCGTATTCCTGAATCCTTTCAATTTGAACTCGTATTCCTTAATTCTTTCAATTTGAACTTGTATTCCTTTATTCTTTCAATTTGAACTCGTATTCCTTAATTCTTTCGATTTGAACCCGTACTTCTAAATTCTTTCAATTTGAACTCGTATTCCTGAATTCTTTCAATTTGAACTCGTATTCCTGAATTCTTTCAATATGAACTCGTATTTCTGAATTCTTTCAATATGAACTCGTATTTCTGAATTCTTTCAATTTGAAGTCGTATTCCTGAATCCTTTCAATTTGAACTCGTATTCCTGAATTCTTTCAATTTGAACTCGTATTCCTTAATTCTTTCAATTTGAACTCATATTCCTGAATTCTTTCAATTTGGACCCGTATTCCTGATTTTTTTCAATTTGAACTCGTATTCCTGAATTCTTTCAATTTGAAGTCGTATTTCTGAATTCTTGCAATTTAAACTCGTATTTCTGAATTCTTTCAATTTGAACTCGTATTCCTGAATTCTTGCAATTTAAACTCGTATTTCTGAATTCTTTCAATTTGAACTCGTATTCCTGAATTCTAGAGGAGAGTTTATGAACATGTTGCTTATGCTCTTGTACATTTTGACTGATCATTTATATGTCGTCTAAATATGCAACAAGTTCGTTCAGCATAATATCCATCAGTTGTCATAAAATTTGGCGGCGCAAACTTTTCCGAGAACGATAGACGTTTGAACGTGTACAACCCACGATGGGTGTTGGTACAGAGCAAATTAGAATATTCTTTCTACACTCGTATTTGAAGATAGGCGTCACTGAGGCCGATTTTTTGAAAAAAAAATTATCTCCACTTGGTTTCGCGAAAATTTCTAGGCAAAGAATCAGGATAATAATTTGAGTGCCGCATTAAGCCCTGTCGAGAAATCGGCGCAGACCCTGATCTCGTTTTACTTCTTCTTCTTTTTCTTCTTCTTCACATAGACGGTCGGTGAGGCCCATTGACTGTACAGAATTTTCGACAAGACACCGGTTCTTTCTAGTCTGTCGAGTTCTTCATTTATTTATAGTAAAGAGGCAAAAGGTACATTTCTTTTTTTCTTAAACACTGACTGGATGTCATTTTTTAACTCGAATTTTACCGTCATCTTATTACACCAACCAAGGTCCCCAGAAAAAAAAACTTCCGGAAAAGTTTCTTTTAAATCTTTTAACTTATTTGCCTCGGTGGTCAGGTTTTTGAGTTTTTGGCAAAATTAATTAATTAGTGTGTTCCATAACTTAAATTTCTCCATCCAGTCAGTGATGATTAAATTTTCTGTATTCTTTAAAACGAGTGTTTTCAGTTTTAATGTTCTTCCTTGAAAAGTTGCATTAGTGATAAGTTCTCCCTTAAACTTGATTTTCTTCCCTGTCACGGACCTGGCCATTTTATTAGTTCTTAACAATTTGGTTTTCCCAACTTTTTCCAATAGTGTAGAGTTATGAGTGTTAAACCTGAACCAGAATCCAACTGTAGCTTAATATTTTTATTTAGGATTTGTATTTACACATATTTCCTAATGTTTAACCTGTTTTGTTCATCTGATTTTTTTTTCATGCAGCTACTAAGCCTTTTTTCTCGCTCCACAATGTGAGCTCTTGTGCCCAATACAGCTACAATTTAGTCACTTTTTATTCCGGTAAGGGTAATCCTTATACCAATGTAGTGACCCATAATCGAAACATGGGTTAGGGGGCAAGTTATCTTTTTTCTTTTCTGATTGGTTTGATTTAGAGGGACAATGAAATTGTTTTTGGCGTACTTTTCTTATGTGAACTATGAGAAATTCCTCGATATTTCAAGGATCTTGGCGCACGCTTACAAATCTCTGACAGTCTTCTGCTATTTGTTGGAGAGTAAGGTTTGGCTCATTTTCCAATTTATTTAGAACTCTACGTCTAAACGAGTACCTGAAAAAATATCAAACACTTTAAATTATTCACACTCAATTCTGACAGTTTGAAATCGTCGCAATGCTTGTTCACGACAGACGCAAATATAGTGTAATCTTCATTATCCTTTCTGGTTAAATTCATGCACTCCCATCTCTTATGAAAGAATGAAGTTTTAGAACTAAAATGTTTTGTAAGAGGTTTAACCGCTTCAGTAAATGTCAGTTCGCTTGTTTTACAAGGTAAAATATAGTTCACGAATTTGGTGTGCTTTGTGGTGCCCAGTTTTCGAAGAGGAATGTGAACTTTCTCAGAGTCCGATCAATTTATGCAATCTGTGGCGTATAAATCCTCGAATTTTCTAAATTAGGAGACGAATATCAAATATCGTCCGGAGAATATGGAAAAAGGTCGATTGTACCCCAGATCGTGTTTTGTGAGAACGTATTTTCGTTTTCACTAATTTTTCCCTGTTTGCCAGTTCAAACAAATGTCTTTGCTTTTGAATTTGAATTTCGATGTCTTATTTCTATTTGTTTTTTAATTTCAAGTCGTTCTTTTTCAGCTTGTTTTAGAATTTCAAGTTGATCTTTTTGTATATCCATCTAGAGTTCTCTAGCCTTTTTTTGATGCTCAAGTTGCTTCTCTTGCCATTCTGTTCAAGGTGAAACTTAAACAAATCGAGCATGTCGGATTTAAATTCGTCCATGTTTATCTTTGTCTTCTTCAGGATTAAACCGAATACAATTAAATTAAAGTGAAAAACTTTTCAGTCCTTCGAATTTTAATAAAAAATTAGTTAACGGAAATAAAAAATAATTAAAGTGAGAAAAAATAACTTTAATTTCTTACTCACTCAGGGAATCACGAGTGCTTTTTTCTCTCGAAAAAGAAAACATGAATTCTCGTAGTTTAACAGCCGGCGTTCAAGTTTAGTGTAACTCGTTTTTTTTATCGTTTGGTTTCCTTTTCTAGATTATCAAGTACTGTTGAATAGAACAAAGTGCGACGAAAAATAGAAGTCCGTGCGTCCAATGGTGAACCAATCTTGATAATTTCCACTCAGTCTTTTTGGAGTCCTCAAGGGTCCTTAAGAGTCCTCGTCGCCAAGTTGTTGTGGCCGTGTTAGGGGCCAGTAATAAAGACACAAAGACGGAATGGAGTTAAAGAGGTATATTAGCAAAGAATAGTAGTACAAATATATACAACATGAAACGATCACCAGCATGACTGTATCTGATATGTATCCGGCTGTCAGAGCTATCTGTTGGAAGAGACCTAATATCTACTATTGCACCCACCATGCAACGGATGCAACATAAAGTCAGTTTTTTTAGGTGGGCTTATTGGCAGTACCGTAGAAAATCCCCACCTCGGCGCTTCCCTTTTCGGGGACTCCTCAGGCGCCGAGCAATAAACTCAGTCCCCTTCGAGGAAGAAAATCCCCACCTCGGCGCTTCCCTTTTCGGGGACTCCTCAGGCGCCGAGCAATAAACTCAGTCCCCTTCGAGGAAGAAAATCCCCACCTCGGCGCTTCCCTTTTCGGGGACTCCTCAGGCGCCGAGCAATAAACTCAGTCCCCTTCGAGGAAGAAAATCCCCACCTCGGCGCTTCCCTTTTCGGGGACTCCTCAGGCGCCGAGCAATAAACTCAGTCCCCTTCGAGGAAGATGTAAAGCCTGAGGGATAGCCCCTTGGGGATTTGCCACCACACAGTGTAATTTTTCTCATCTGCATATCCGTCTTCGGTCAGACATACAACCAAGCCGCGCTCTGCCCGAGGACAGAAACGCAACTGAGAGGTGAATCGAATTCCAGCCTCGTCTTCGAATTCAACGAATTCTAACCTTTGCAGTGATAGACCTCTGCACAAAACAGAAACTGCTACTTACTTATAGTTTGGAAGAGATTATGTGTAGCATTTACTATGAAAATGAATAGGAAATGATTTTAATATAGAATGTATTGGAAATGATTTTGCTATGGAAAGGCAATGAAAATTATTTTCATATAAAATACATTTGAAATGAATTTAATAAAAATGCAATAGAAATGATTTCAATATAAAATGCATTAAAAATTATTTTAGTGTAAAATTCACCGGAAACAATTTTGCTATAAAATGCATTGGAAATAATTTTAATATAAAATGCATTGGAAATTATTTAAATGCAAAAAAGATTTTTATGATTGTAATGTAAAATGCATTAGAAATTAATTTCATATAAAATGTACTGGAAATGACTTTTCTTGGAAAATGCATTGAAAATGATTTTAATATAAAAATGCATTGGAAATGATTTTACTATAAAAATGCATTGGAAATGATTTTACTATGAAAATGCATTGAAAATGATTTTACTATAAAAATGCATTGGAAATCATTTTACTATAAAAATGCATTGGAAATCATTTTACTATGAAAATGCATTGGAAATGATTTTACTATGAAAATGCATTGGAAATGATTTTACTATGAAAATGCCTTGGAAATGATTTTACTATGAAAATGCATTGGAAATGATTTTACTATGAAAATGCATTGGAAATGATTTTACTATAAAAATGCATTGGAAATCATTTTACTATAAAAATGCATTGGAAATGATTTTACTATGAAAATGCATTGGAAATGATTTTACTATGAAAATGCATTGGAAATGATTTTACTATGAAAATGCATTGGAAATGATTTTACTATGAAAATGCATTGGAAATGATTTTACTATAAAAATGCATTGGAAATCATTTTACTATAAAAATGCATTGGAAATCATTTTACTATGAAAATGCATTGGAAATGATTTTACTATGAAAATGCATTGGAAATGATTGTAATATAAAATGCATTCGGAATGATTTTAGTATAAATTTAATTTGAAAAGTTTTAACTGTAAAAATGCATTGGAAATCATTTTACTATGAAAATGCATTGGAAATGATTTTACTATGAAAATGCATTGGAAATGATTTTACTATGAAAATGCATTGGAAATGATTTTACTATGAAAATGCATTGGAAAATGATTTTACTATGAAAATGCATTGGAAAATGATTTTACTATGAAAATGCATTGGAAATGATTTTACTATGAAAATGCATTGGAAATGATTTTACTATGAAAATGCATTGGAAATGATTTTACTATGAAAATGTATAAGAAATAATTGTAATATATAATGCATTTGAGTTTATTTTAATATACGAATGCATTGGAAAGGGATTTAATAGAAACTGTATTGTAAATTATTTCATTATGAAAATGTAAATGGATTTAATATAAAGTGCATTGTAATGATTTCAATATAAAATGCACTATGAATGTCTTTAATATAAAATTCATTGTGATTTCTGTTATGACAATGATTTGAAAATGATTTTGCGTTGTAAGTACATTCCGAACGGATTATCCTAATTCGGATTATTCGGATTATCCTCATTTTCTTCATATTCCATAGGTAAGGGGGGGAGGCTTACGGCCTATCACGTTGAATACACCGGTTCTCGCTCGATCACCGAAGTTAAGCAACGTTGAGCCTAGTCAGTACTTAGATGGGTGACCGCTTGGGAATACCGGGTGCTGTAAGCATTTAGTGACGGATGTGCGTTGTGGTGCAGTTGATATCGGCTCGGAAAGAGAAATCGGTAAGCCGAATTTGAATTCCATTTGAAACCCTGCATTCACTTAAGCAATGGTACCCTTGGGAAAGGTATTAATCCCCCCGTTCCCTCCAGTTATGGGTTAAATAACAGGGTAGGACTTGGGGGCCCTGCCCTTAAAAACAAATCCGAATGAAACTTGATACTCGAAAAGAAAAATGTATTACTAGACGCAAAACTTATATAAAAAACAATAATAAATTGTTGAAAGAAAAAGGTATTACCAGCAATAAATAAATAAAGTCTGGCTGGCAATAAATGACCCGCCGAGGTGTTGATATGCCATTAAAAACAAAACAACCATCGGATATAAATAAAGTACATATGCAAAAAGACAATATAACTCACAACAAACAAAGAAACAAAAAAATAAAATTACTTTATCTGCATGTTTCTTTCACTGTTGGAGGTCCTGGGTATGACGGTAAACTGCATCCAGTAGCAAGATCTCTGATTGGGAGGTTGTGTAGAGCATAGAACCACCTCTTAATTGCTGTTGTTCCCAGGCCCACTCTGACCCAATGTGGTAGCACCTGTTAGGGTCCCATCTATGGACAAACAGTAACCCCAAATTTGGGTCAAACTCTATGAAAGTATAAAAATAGTCTTTTATAGAAATATATACATTTTTAAGGAAAAATATTAGCAAGAATACATTTTTAATACAAAACTAGAAGACATCTTCAGTTTTCTAAAATAAATAATAATAATAATAATAATATTATTGCGCAAGAGATAGAACGAATGAAAAATAAACCAGAACAGACATGGTCTGGAATTATAGAAGATGATGTTAAATTTGCACTAAAAAAAGCACACAATTGGAAATTCCCAGGTATAGATAAAATTCCTAACTTTTGGCTATATTATTTAAATGCAGCACATAAAAAACTAGCCATAGAACTTCAAGAAATGGTTGACGATCCCACTAAAATTCCTGCATGGATGACCAAAGGAATTACATTTCTTCTACCCAAGAATGGTGACACAAACAACCCGAAAAACTACAGACCAATTACATGTCTTCCGACAACATATAAACTATTAATATCTATTTTAACAAAACAGACATATTTATTCTTAGAAAGAAATGACATGATACCGCTTGAACAAAAAGGGTGCAAACGTGGCTGTTATGGTTATAAAGACCAATTGCTAATTAACAAAATGATCCTGGAAAACTGCTACAGTACAAAGAAAAATCTTAGTACTGCCTGGATAGATTATCGAAAGGCATTCGATAGTGTGCCACATTCCTGGATTTTAAAGACTTTAAATATATACAAGACATCGCCCGTCATCATCAATTTCATCAAACAGTGCATGTCTATATGGAAAACAACCCTTTACCTCAATCATATAAATGGAACCTATAAGTCTGATGAAATAAACATCAAAAGAGGTATATTTCAAGGTGATTCTTTATCTCCCTTACTATTCTGCATATCATTAATAGCACTAACCAGTCAACTTAATAAGACAGAATGTGGTTATAAAATAGGCCAAAAGAAAATAAGCCATCTATTTTACATGGATGACTTAAAGTTATATGCTAAGAATGATAATGAGCTGGAAGGTCTTCTGCAAACTGTAAAATGCTTCAGCGAAGACATTGGAATGAAATTTAATTTGAATAAATGTGCTAAAGCTACAGTTTTACGTGGATCAATACAAGAAACATCCTCAATTAGCTTAGACCCTGCAGTAACAATAAAAGAATTGAAACCAGAAGAAGCTTATAAATACCTAGGTGTAAATGAGAGCGAAAACATTCACCATAAAAAAATGAAAGAAATAGTGCGTAAAGAGTACTATAGAAGGCTACGAAAGATATTAAAAACTGAATTAAATTCACAGAACAGAGTCATGGCCATTAATAGCCTTGCAATCCCAGTTGTCCAATATAGCTTTAACATCTTAAACTGGACTCTAAACGACATCAGGCGAATGGATGCTAAAACAAGAAAGCTTCTTTCTAAGCATAAGATGCATCATCCAAAGGCTGATGTAGACCGTCTATACATACCCCGTAAAGGTGGAAGAGGTCTTATTCAGCTGGAATTGTCATACAAGACAACAACTATTGGCTTACTAACATACATAGAAACAACAAAGGATTGGATGATACAATTAGTAAGGCAACATGAAGAAAGAAAGAAAAAATATTCAATAATAAAAGAAGGCAGTAAATACAAACAAGATTTACAGTTAGTAGATTCTGTAGAAAAGCAAAACAGAAGCCAAGAACTAACTATTGCGGCAAAAAATATGAAAATGAAAGCCAAAGATAAAGCTCTTGAACAGATGAAACAGCGCTGGCAAGACAAACCTCTGCATGGCCAATATCCAGAACGTGCCAATAAATCCAATGTTGACAAAGTTAATACTCATCGATGGTTACGTGCATCTGGATTAAAGTCTTGCAGCACAAGACCAAAGTCTTTTCACTAGAAACTTTCAGGCAAATATTATGCATAATAATATGGATCCAAAATGCAGGTTTTGTGATAAACACCAAGAAACAATAGACCACCTAATCTCAGGCTGTTCTGTGCTTGCCCCAAATGAATATAAAAATCGCCACGATAGAGTTGGGCAATATTTACATTGGGCAATGTGCAAACATTATGGAAAATCTGTAAACAAACACTGGTATTAACATCACCCAGCACCGGTTACAGAAATAGAAGATGTAACCATTCTATGGGATTACACCATCTACACAGACAGAAAAATTGAAGCAAACAGGCCAGACATTATTGTTAAAAACTAGAAGGAGAAAACTTGTCTATTAATTGATATGGCTTGTCCAGCGGATTGTAACATAGCAATCAAGGAATTTGAAAAACTGTCAAAATATAAAGACCTGGAAATTGAAATAGAAAAAATGTGGAAATTGAAAACAAGAGTTGTGCCAGTCATAGTAGGTGCACTTGGAATGATAAAAAATGGAACAAAACAACACATTGAAAGAATCCCTGGAAAGCCCAGCTTAAGAGATATACAAAAAATTGTCTTATTAAGTACAGCCCACACACTAAGGAAAACTTTATCTATGTAATGCTGGGGATGATAGGGAAGATAGAAAAACATGAAATGGAGCCATAACAACACGCCACTACCTGCCTTAGGTCTCCCCGCAGACTTGGTTGGTAGTGAGACCAAAGCAGAAATCGAAATATTATGAAAAATGACATAATAATAATAATAATAAATTTCATCAAAATGTGACTAAATCAACGTTCTCACTAAAAGCGAACATTTAAAAAATACTTTAAAACCTCACCTTTTGGACATTAAATAACCCACAGTGGTGTTGATATGCCGTTGAACAAAACTCACTGATGGACTTTACTTAGTTAAATGTTACGATTTTATTTTGTAGCATTTATTTATAGTGAGTCAGTAAAATGGCACACGTGATACACGCTTTGGGCAATCATGTCTCGAAAGAGACATGACTGACTGGGCAGTAGGTTTTCATTGCTTTTTTTGGTAAACTGGTCGCCAGCAAAGGCTATAGAACCCAATCTGTCCTATTATTTGAATCAAAGCTAGATAAACAAGAGATGTATTACATTATTACGTAGTAATTAGTGAGGGATCAGTTTATTACTTCTTAAAAATAAAAAACCGACCCCCCCTTTATGACCAGCAGAAGTCTTAATCATGATTCCAGCTATTATATTCAGTCAGTCAGTTAAGTGCCATACGTGATACACGCTTTGGGCGATCATGTCTCGAAATGTCGTACAAATGGCAACAAAGATGAGGACAATAGTCAGAATAATAATGTAAATACCTTCAATACTCGCTCAAAACCATTGATCTTCATTGAAAAACTCCTACTTGCGATCTTGGTTTGGGGCGCCTCGTAGCAGGGCAATGGTTAACGGGGTTGTCATTACGACTTGGTACACATCAGTCAGTCAGTTAAGTGCCATATTAAGTGATACACACTTTGGGCGATCATGTCTCTAAAGAGACATGATTGACTGCGCATAAGATTATCCCGCAGCAGGTTGCCATTACTTTCTGTGGTAGACTGGTTGCCAGCCAAGGCTATAGAATCCAATCTGTCCTGTTATTTGACTAATAGCTAGAGGTAGGAGAGATGTATTACATTATTACATAGTAATTAGTGGGGGATCAGTTTATTACTTCATAACATAGAAAACCGATCCCTCACTTAATGACCAGTAGAATCCTTAATCATGATTCCAACTATTATATTCAGTTAAGTGCCATATGTGAAACACGCTTGGGCGATCATGTCTCTAAAGAGACATGACTGACTGGGCAGAAGATTATCCCGCAGTAGGTTGCCATTACTTTCTGCGGTAGACTGGTTTTCAACCAAGGCTATAGAACCCAATCTGTTATTTTATTTAACCCATAACTGGAGGGAAGAGACGGATTAATACCTTTCCCAAGGGTATTTGTGCGTAAGTGAATACAAGGACTTCAACTGGAATTCGAACTCGGCTCCGCGATTTGTCGTTCGAAGTCGATATCCACTGCGCCACAACGAACATCTTCTACTTGTCTTATATTTTTTTCGTTCTTATATTTAAACATCTAAGAAATTCGTATGCTATCTCTTCGCTAATAAACTGACAAATACGAAAAGACATTTCCAAAAGATGACGCCTTGTTTAGCCAAAGACGTTTGTTTATTGGATTAAATTCTAATGGAACTGTTACCTTGCATTTACAAAGTGATAGCGCCGAGTCGTTTAAAGGCTTCTGTTGTGTATGGCACACGGCTGGTTAGTGAACGGAAGCCGTACGCATCCGAGAGAAGACATAAAAGAGATTTGAAAAGAAAAGATAAGGACGCAGACTTATTGCTTAAACTGTCGATTTTTCGGAGTATTTATTCATGAAACCATTGCTTCTCTGCCGACTGACTCCAAATATAGCTTGCTCTTGACGATACTTTTAGCAGTTCCGAAGGACGCGTTTTAAGTTCATCTTCAGGGCAATGGCGGGAAAAATGGAAATAATAAAAGGAGAAATGTGCGTTGTGGTTCAGTGGACATCGGCTCGGAACGAGAAATCGGAGAGCCGAGTTCAAATTCTAGCTGAATTCGTTGCATTCACTTACGCACAAATACTATTAGAAAGGTATGAATCTATCTCGTTTCCCTCGAGCTATTGGTTAAGTAGTAGGATCGACTGAGTTCTGTAGCCTTTGTTGGCAACCAGTCTACTGCAGAAAGTAATGGCAACTTACTGAGGAAAAATGTTTTGCCCAGTCAGTCATGTCTCTTTCGAGAGTGTATCAGGTATGGCACTTCAGTCAGTCAGTTAAGTACCATGCGCGATCATGTCTCGAAAGAGACATGATTGACTGGGCAGTAGGTTACCATTGCTTTCTGCGGTAGACTGGTTGCCGACCAAGGCTATAGAACCCAAACTGTCCTGCTATTTAACCCATAACTGGAGGGAAGAGACGGATTAATACCTTTCCCAAGGATATTTGCGCTTAAGTGAATGCAAGGAATTCACCTGGAATTTGAACTCGGTTCCCCGATTTCTCAGTTCCGAGCCGATATCCACTGCGCCACAACGCACTAACTTAAAAGGAAAAGAAAAGTGTGTAAAATTGAATAAAATAAAATTTAAAAAATACATAAAATCTCAAAAAACAACAAAAACGAATCCCCCCCCCCCCCGCAAAAAAAAAACAAAAAAAACAGAGAAGTAGAAGAAAAAAGAAAAAAAAAGGGGGGGGAGAGAAAAATGTTAAAGATGGGAGGAAAAAAATAAGTATAAGAGGGAGTAGGCAGAGGAGCATGAAAAATATCAAAGAGTGAATGAGGAATAGAAAAGGAAGACAGGATGGAAAGAAAAATGATCTAGAGAAAGGGAAGAAGACGAGATGACAACCAACGTAGAACAAACTGAAGACGAAAAAGGAGGAGGAGGAGGAGGAGGAGGAGGAACTGGCTGAAATCGGAGACAGAGAAAGTGAAAGCGTAGAAAAAGAAATAGTTGGATAGAACGCGGATGCAAATTGTAAACGCAATTTCTACTCCAACAGCTTCTTTTCTCGCACTTCCCGCCTGTGCAATTCCCTTCCGTTTACTTGCTTCTCCAACAGCTTCAATCTCCAAGAATTAAATTTTTTTTTTTTTAATCGTATCACCCCGAGCAAGGCGGTAACACCACTGATGTCCAGGGGGCTACGTAATAGTGAAAAGATTGGAAAAGAGAAAGCCGGACACCACATAAAGTCAATAGTTATCTCCTATCTCTCATGCTTCTATCTCCGCCCACTCCACTCTCATCAGTATTATCACCCTTCTCTTACCCACTTCCTGACACACCCTATAACCTGTCGCTTTTTCTCAACTTTCCTTCTATGTAACCCCCTGCTCAACAGTGGCAGTTAAATGCCTTGCTTGGGGCGATATGATTATTAAAAAGTAGTAGAAAGAGAAGTGAGGTGTTTGTAGAGTAGTAGTAGGAGGATGAGAAAGACAGGGAGAAGAAGAGAGAAAGAGGTGTAAAATAAAGAAAACATGGAGGGACAGAAGGCGACATGGAGAAAATGCAGAGGAGGGTGGAAGAAAAAGTAAAAAAAAGCAGAAGAGGAAATTGAGTACGAGTAAGAGGAGGGAAAAGGAAGAAAAAATATAGGAAAAGAAGTTGTTTACAGAGGAGAGGTAAAAGTGGGAGGAGTAACTGAGTGACGCAAAGGGTTAGTGATATAGTAGGAGGAGGGTAAGGAAGAGCAAGGGGATAGTGGGAATGAGATAGAGGAATAGAACAAAGATAAAAAGGGAGGGATAAGAGAAGGAGGAGAGAAAGGCAGATGAGAACGAACGGAATTAAAAAAAGAAAGAAACTGAGTAGTAGTGGGAGAAGGCGGAGAAGGAAACTGAGTAGAAGAAGGAGATGAGGGAGGAGGATTAAATGAAATTGAAGAAAAAATAGATAGAAAAAAAAATAGATAGAAAAAAATAAAAAAATAGATAGAAAAAATAGATAGAAAAAAATAAAAAAATAGATAGAAAAAATAGATAGAAAAAAATAAAAAAATAAAAAAATAGATAGAAGAAATAGATAGAAAACGGTAGTAGCAGAAGTAGTGTGAGTTTTAGAGGATGACGATTGGGAAGAGAAAGATCTTTTGCTCGAATGATTCATTTTTACGGTTTATCAACCATTTTAAGGTTATTTAAAACCGAAAGTTTTGAATTTTAATATTTTTGAAGATAACAATAATTTTTTGATACAATTATTACTATTTAGCCCATAGTTGGGAGGAGTTGAAGTGCATTGATACCTTTCCTAAAGATATTTGCACATAAGCGAATGTAATGTAGGTACCACGGTATGGTGTAATGGTTAGCAAACTTGTCTTGCTAGTACCTATTACAACTGAGTAGGGAGTTCGATCCTCACTGTGTACTCCATTCTTTCGTCCTTGTACCACATCTAAGCAGGGCTTAGAAAATCAACATAAATGAATGCAATGAACCCGGAATTCGAAATCGGCTCTCCAATTTCTCTTTTTGAGCCATTCTCTATTACACCACCTGCACATCCAAGCTTACCTGGCTTTCCAGAGAGGTCACACGTCTAGGTACTGACCAGGTTCAATGTTGCTTAACTTCATGCTATGGCTGTAAACTGGAAGAAAAAGTGGAGAGGGAGAATAGAATAAAGAAGAGAACGTGGGACCAGAAGACAGGGAAAAGGAAGACGGACTGAAGAAAACGAGGGTGGAGGAGTAAATTGAGTAGAAGGCGAAGGAGAAAGAGAAAAGGCAGGAAAACAAAGTACTTTGGTAGAGAGGAGAAGCGGTAGAAACAGAAGAAGATGGAGAAGAGAAGGGTGCGCGGAGGATAGGAGAGAGAAAACGGTGGAAATGAAGAAAGTTAGAAGCGAGAAAAAGATGGAAGATAAAACCAGAGAATTACCATCTGTTCCAAATGCTCTGAAATTGTTCATATTAAATTACGGGGCAGTTCTTTTACAGTTTGGCCAGAACTCCTTTACACTAATTCTTTTAATTGATCATTGCAGTTGTAGCAAGACGCACTGTGCTGTTTCTTTGGGTTTTTTTTTCTTCTATACACCACCAATTCGGAACTACAGCCAATGATGCATTCTTTGTTCGGCAGTAAAACTTTCCTTGCATGAATCAATGTTGCAAACATTCTGAGATGAAGAGTAGCCAAGGTCGAGATTAGGAGGAGCAAATATTCGAGACACGAGTCGTTCTTATTGAAGAATCCCACACATATGATATAATTGGGATAATTACGTTTTATATATTGAAATGATACCGGGATTCCTTTAACCCATTTTAACCCAGTGTCCTCAGGTTTTAGAGCATTAAATTCATTTAGAAATCACAAGGATTTTTCTTCCAATCGGGCAATATTTGGAAGGTCATTTTATTGATGAATCAATATGTCCTCACTACCTATTTAAACTTATTTATAAATGGAACTTGGTCCGTGTGTGTGTGTGTGTGTGTGTGTCCATTACCTATAGACTCCGAAACGGTTGAACCGATTTTCTTGAAAGTTTACAAAGTTGTACTATAAGCGTCGCGAGTGTGTTCTCAGCTAGGTTTTGTGTCGAGGTACCCCCGATAAATATCGAAAATCGATAATCGAAAAAATCGAATTATAGAAGGAGTGGTTCGATTTTAATCAAATTTGATACACTCATAGACAAAGACATAAGAAACGATATTCAGAAGTTTCAAGGTTGCAGTTCTTACAATAGTGCAGAAAATCGACAATATATATAGATATATAAGGCAAAATGTTTGTGTGTGTGTCTGTTTATCTGCCTGTATGTCTGTATTTTTTTCAGCCCTTTTATTTTAGTTTTTGCTTCGGGTTGGGCTCTAAGTAGGTATAATTGTAGTTCTTAGTCTCAGCCATGATACCATTTACTCAGAGGACTTATTTAGCCTTCAAAATTAAGTTTACGACGAAAAAAACTTATTTGATATCGATACCAGGAAATCAAATTTGACTTACATCCATTCATTTCTCTTTCAGTCTACAGTTTCGCTTCAACTGGAAACAGCTATTGCTTTTTTAGTCTTTCTTGCCAACGTCCAAAAAGTCTGAGCTTCAGGATCATGGATTAGTTTTAAAGCTTTCATTACACCAGAGCAACGCCGAGTTATACTTCTAGTATATAATAATGGTTTTGTATAATGATTTATACCCATTATTTTTTATAGTTTTTTATGCTGTCTTAAAATGAGGACACTGGGTTAAAATGGCTTAAACTAAAACTTCATGTAAATAGTAAAATCAAATATTAACCTTATATATATTTGATAGGGACTATTATTTAAAATTAAAGATTTTTCCTATTATGCAAGGCGCTGATGAGAGCAGAGTGCTTTTTCAAAAGAGGGCAGTTGTTCATGGTAATACATTACTCGGGTTTATTGGGAAGAAAAAAGCAAGTGACACAAAGGTTAGGTTAGGATAAATTGGTTATTTTAACGACATATCAACACTTGTTATGTCGTTAAAATAACATACCAAAATTTATTGAATGTGCGTTGTGGTGCAATGGATATCGACTCGGAACGCCAACTTGGACAGCAGAGTTCGAATTCCAGTTGAATTCCTTGCATTCACTTACGCACAAATACCCTTCGGAAATGTATTAATCCTTCTCTTCCCTACAGTAGAAAGCAAAGGCAACAATCTTCTGCGGATAATCTTCTGCCTAGTCAGTCATGTCTCTTTTGAGACATGATCACCCAAAACGTGTATCACGTATGGCATTTAACTAATAAACACTTGTTGGGCTGGTTAATGTCGAATATGGGGCAAAATCACATGCTGCAAAGAAGTGACCGACTGATTCTACTCTTGACCTCTCCTTAACTAAATTTGTGCGTAAGTGAATGCAAGGAATTCAACTGGAATTCGAACTCGACACCACAATTTTCCGAGTCGATATTCACTGCGCCACAATGCACATCTGGTTTACACTAAGATAAAAAGTAGACATAAGTCCAGTTTACACTAGAATAAAAAATGTAGACAGAAATTAGGTTAACAGTAAAATAAAAATGTAAACATATGTTAGATTTACACTACACCATAAAAAGAGGTCTTGTTGACAGAAATTCAATTTACCCAAGAATAAAAAGGTGGACGTACGTGCGGTTTACACTAAAATCTAAAATGTAGACATGGGTCCGGTTTAAACTAGAATATAAACAAAGTAGACATTATATTCGGTTTACGCAAGATTAAAAAGGGAGACATGGGTTCAGTTAACATTGGAATAAAACGGATACACACAAATGCTGGTTAATCTAGAATAAAAATAATGGTAAACTTTTTTCTGTTTTCATTAGAATGAAAAGAAAGTTAGATAATGGTCTAGTTTATACTAGTATAAAAAAGGTAGACACAGATTTGGTTTGCACAAGAAGAAAAAAAGGTATACATTGGTCCAGTTTACACTAGATTAAAAATGGTAGACAGATTTTCGGTTTACACAAGAATAAAAAAAAGTTGACATGTTCCGTTTACACTAGAAGAAAAGTTACACATACGACAAATTTACATTACAATAAAATGGTTGATAGAGTTTCGATTTACACTACAATAAAAAAGGTAGACATATGTTCAGTTTGCACTAGAAGAAAAAGGGAGACAGAGATTAGGTATACTCTAGACCAAAAGAAGTAGACATAGGTCCGTTTTGTGCTGGAATAAAAACGATACACGGATATTCGGTTTACACAAGATTAAAAAAGTTGGATATATGTTCGGATTACGCTAGAATGTAAACTGTAGGCATGGGTTCAGTTTAAATAAGAATAAAATAGATTCGTTATACACTAGAATGAAAATGTAGATATATGTTCTATTGACACAAGAATTAAATTGTAGACATGTGTCCAGTTTACACTAGAATTTAAACGGATAGACAGATTTGGGATATGCTAGAATAAAAAAGTAGAGACACGGTTGAATAAAAAAAGGCAGACATTTTCTGCTTACATTAGCATAAACAAACTAGAGTTACTTCCGGTTTCTCCTTCTTCTATGTGCCTTGTCCTTTCAAGGATGTAGGCGATCATGACTTTCCACGTCTTCCTATCCCTGGTGGCTCTTAGCACGCTTTCTCCTGTTACACCACCCAAACCCCGCTCTTCCATCCACTAGCTCAAGACCATAAATCTAGAATATAAATGGATAGACACTAGTATGGCCATAAAATGAGGGATCAGTTTATATATTGTTTATAATATAGAATTGATCCTCCATTTTATATCCAAATTATACTTTCTTATAAACAGTTGGCATATATATTCTTTTTCTATGTGCCCTGTCCTTTCAGGACGTAAGCGATCATGGCTTTCCACATCTCACTATCCATGGTGGCTCTTAGCACGTTTTTTCCTGTTACACCACGCAACCCTTGTTCTGCCATCCATCTGCTCAGGCCCTTCAAATATGTTATCCGCTGCTTTCCTCTGTCTCTTTTTCCTTCTATCTGGCCTGTTAGTATCAGATTCTCCAAGCCCTCCTTCCTCATTGCATGTCCCAGGAACCTTAGCTGCCTCTTCCTGATGCTCAGTATTAACCCCCTTTTTGTTTCCATCTTTTCCAACACCTCATCATTGCTCATGAGTTCGATCCATGATATCCGCAGCATCCTTCTGTAGAACTACATTTCAATTGTTTCAAGTTTTTCCTTCATCTTTGATTATATTGTTCAGCATTCACTGCGATATTGAAGAACTGACTTCACATAGCAATCTAGTACTCTTTTCTTTATTTCTAGCGAGATTTTCCTGTCTCTTAATACTCTACTCAACTTCTGGAATGCGTCCTTCGCCATACCAATTCGCCTTAGAATAAAAAATAAGTTCGGTCTACAGTAGAGTAACAAATGTAAATAGAGATCCGGTTCATACTCAATATTTTACTATATTCCAACGATTTCACTTCAAGACTTGTATATATTTATGTCTACTAATAATGGACTAACCCGCATTCCAATTGGTATATTACGTTCAATATAACCTACTTTCTTATCTCCATATCTGTTTTTGTTGTTTATAATTTTTTGCGGTTCCTCAACCGGAATCCACAACACTTTTATAATGTTTTTTTTTTTGTTTGGGGAAAGATTCCAATAGCTGAGACCCTAAAAGATTCTATCACCCCGGGTCAGGGTGAACCTGTTAACAGCAGCAGTTAAGAGTTGCTTCCATTCTCCTCAAAACCTTCAATCTTTCTATCAGAAGCCTTGCTGCCAGAATTAATTTAGTCATAATCAGGTCTAGCGCAAAAGAAACCTGGGGTGTGTTATACTTGAGTCAAAAGAAAGACAAATGTTCGACTTACACGAGACCTAAACGGTAAATATATATTGCTTACATAGAAGAAGCAGAGTTTTAATTTTTTCTAGCCTGGATGTGCATTGTAAATATCGGCGCCGGTTAACAGTTGGGCCCAGCCGTTTGGGCGCCGGTTAACAGTTGGGCCCGGTCGGTTGGGTGCTGTTTGACAGTTGGGCCCGGCCGTTTGGGTGGCGTTTGACAGTTGGGCCCGGCCGTTTGGGCGCCGGTTGAGAGTTGGGCCCGGCCGTTTGAGAGTTGGGCCCGGTCGTTTGGGTGCCGTTTGACAGTTGGGCCCGGCCGTTTGGGTGCCGTTTGAGAGTTGGGCCCGGCCGTTTGGGCGCCGGTTGACAGTTGAGCCCGGCCGTTTGTGCTCTAGCTGATTTGGCTCTCCTATTCGTATAAACTACCCATTAACCCGCTACCTCAAGTTGCTCCAGGCCTTGTAAAAGACGAATCTTATTGCAAAAAAAGTATATTGTCCTAGCCTGGCATGTCTAATAATGTATTTTTTTCTGAGGCACTTTGATGCTTTGTGGTCAATAGTATCATCAAATTTATGGCATAAGTGAGAGGCAAGATTTGAGTCTTCTTTGTCGAGTTGAGCCTTGTAAAGATAAAGGAAAAACTTGAAGAAACTGAAATCTCGTTCTACAGAAAGATGCTGAGCATATCATGGATTGAGCATGTGCGCAATTATGAAGTTTTAGAAAGGATGAAAACAAAAGATTAATACTGAATATCAAGAAAAGACAGTTACAGTTTATGAAATATGTAATGAGGAATGAAGGCTAGGAGAATCTGATACTCACAGGTTATATAGAAGGAAAGAGAGACAGGGGAAAGCAGCGTGTAACATACTTGACGGACCTGAGCAAGTTGATGGCTGAGCGGGGATTGGATGGGGTAACAGGATAAAACGTGGTAAGATATACCATGGATAGGGGGACGTGGGAAGCCATGATCGCCTACGTCCTGAAAGGACATGGCACAGAAGAAGAAGACTAAATTAGTGCTCTCTAATGCTTATTACTGTTTAACCTTGTTATATTTAAAGGGCCTGAGCAAGTGGATGGCAGAGTGGCGTTTGAATGGGGTAACCGGATAAAACGCGGTAAGATCTACCATGGATAGGGGGACGTGGGAAGCCATTATCGCCTACGTCCTGAAGAGACATGGCACAGAAGAAGAAGACTAAATTAGTGCTCTCTAATGCTTATTACTGTTTAACCTTGTTATATTTAAAGGGCCTGAGCAAGTGGATGGCAGAGCGGGCTTTGGGTGGAGTAACAGGAGAAAGCGTGCTAAGAGCCTCCATGGATATTGAGACGTAGAAGGCCATAATCGCTTACGTCCTGAAAGGACATGGCACATAGAAGAAGACATCAGTTGGACGACATTTGTCTTGAGCTGCCATAATAAGGCCTTCCGTCCTTCCTAATTATTATTAGTAGTAGTATTATTTTATCCCCCTCCCCTCATTTCATTTTTTAAATTCTTATTTATGTTTTATATTATTGCATATAGTAGCCAATTTTTATGTCATGGGTTCATTTACCCGTTTTAGGTGCCCCTATGTAAAAATGTGGTATTGTGGTGTGTGAAGGATTGGGAGGTGATGGATGGATTCTTGTGGTGAATGTGCACATTGTAAATGAGTGCTAGGGTTGTGAAAGCGTTTAGCTAGGTATAGGGTGGTTAATGAGTACCACCTTCGTCCCACCCACCTTTTTCGGCCTTGTGCCACATTTTGTACTTTTGTGCAAATAAATATATTATTATTATTAGTAGTAGTAATAATATTAGTGGTAGTAGTAGTAATGTTATATGAGATGTTGTCGCAAGGGGTTTGAAAGCCCATATTGCATTAGAAATAATAATGGCGTCGAGATTTGTTTACAACAGATCTTTCACTCATTGTGAAGAACAAGAAATTCCAAAGTGGAAGTGAAATTACTGGTAACGCAAGAAATCTCTGATAGACTAGATACCAATAAAATGTGTCATACCTCATTGTTTTTTTTTTCTTGATATAATCAGATCTGAATAATACCTCATATTTTCAACTGCTCTCACCACTTTAAGTTGATATATTAGGTTGTCCCAAAAGTTCGTAAACACTTGGAAAAAATTGAAATTTTACTCGCAAAAACAAACAAAAATTATTGCTCAAAATACAGACCATCATTTTCCAAGACTTTCTGCCATCGATCTGCAAGCTTTCAGATCTAGTCAAAGTACCATTCAGCCGGCTTCGAATCAAAGAATTCTTGACACGCTTCCTCGACTTCATCAAACGAGTCGAATCGGTGGCCCTTCAGAAAGTGTTGCATTGAGCAGAAAAGACCGTAATCTGATGGAGCACAGTCAAGACTGTAGACTGGATGTGGCAGAACCTCAACGCCGTCCGACTCTTCAAACTTGTCTTTGGTCTTCCTGGCGGAGTGTGGCTTGGCATTGCCCTGCTGCATCAAAGCGCGTTTTCGTTTGATCAGAGCCGGGACTTTTGCTTCAACTTTTCGTAGACCCGCTCAAGTTGCTGACAGTAAAGTTCGGCACTGATGGCACAACCATTCGGAACCAACTCAAAATGCACGATTCCTTCAAAGTTCAAGGCACAACATGACTTTTTTGCCGAATCGATTTTGTTTTGGAACCGACGGTGTCTCTTGTCCTTTCTGGACCCATCGCTTGTCTCGATTGTGCTAGACCAGATAGACCCATTATCGCAAGTGTTTACGAAGTTTTGGGACAACCTAATATATTTTAGGCGAAAAGCTGCCGTAAACCAGGCTAATATATAAATGCGTTTCAACTTCTAGAAAAAAAAAATGAAAAGAAGGAAATCAATTTCGCGCAAACTTTTTTTTAGTTTGAAGACAGGAAGAGGAAGTCTTCGGAGTAACTATTAGCTTCGAGTATGAAAAATAGGAACTATCCGTGTATAAGTCGAAATACACGCAAGCAGTATTTTAGGTGAAACAATTAACTTCTGGTTATATCTAAGTGCGTTGAAAAGGTTTCATTCGAAGGCCAGTTTTCTACGTCTAGAAAAAAAAATGTGAGAGACTTATTAAATTTCGCACAAACTTTCGTTAGTGTGAAAACCGGAAGCGGAAGTTCACCGACTGACTATTAGATTCAATTATAAAAATAATTGCCAATTATGAAACATTAAAGGCCACACAAAATTAACGGCAAGTAGTATTGTTAAGCTGTGCATTGCATTCAGTAGCTGAAGATATACAAGGTGCCAACTGATGTGGACATTCTTAGCATAAACTTATTTCATTTCTTTTAACTTTGCAAATTGCTTAAAGCCTGCATATTATAAGAATCGTTATCTGTCTATATTCATCCAAAATTAGGACAGAGGTTTTATGCTTTGTCATCGTGATCTGGTGCATTGATGAGTGACCATAAAATAGTGACTTGTACACGAGACATATGATAATAATTAGTATCTGTTCATAGCCAACCCAAAGTAGTCAAATGTTTGATGTACTGTTAACCTAATCCTTTGCTGACGGACCAGAAATGAATTTCGACTAATACACGAGACATATGATAATAATTAGTATCTGTTCATAGCCAACCCAAAGTAGTCAAATGTTTGATGTACTGTTAACCTAATCCTTTGCCGACGGACCAGAAATGAATTTCGACTAATACACGAGACATATGATAATAATTAGTATCTGTTCATAGCCAACCCAAAGTAGTCAAATGTTTGATGTACTGTTAACCTAATCCTTTGCTGACGGACCAGAAATGAATTTCGACTGATACACGAGACATATGATAATAATTAGTATCTGTTCATAGCCAACCCAAAGTAGTCAAATGTTTGATGTACTGTTAACCTAATCCTTTGCCGACGGACCAGAAATGAATTTCGACTAATACACGAGACATATGATAATAATTAGTATCTGTTTATAGCCAACCCAAAGTAGTCAAATGTTTAGATTAGTAACTAGGTCCCATCCTTTTACAGTGAAACAGATAAGATGTAACCGCAATTTCTACTCCAACAGCTTCTTTTCTTTACTTGCTTCTAATCTCCAGGAGTTTAAATGTTAGGTCAATAGACACCTCCTAACACACTAACTCGCACCCATTCTCTCAAACACTCTTCCCATCTACCCAACCCTCATCCTCGGTATCCTAACCCGTCTATCACCCTCCCTCTGACATTTCCTATATCTAACCACTCTTTCCCATCACTTTCCTCTATGTAACCCCCTAATCACTGTTTCTGTGCGTAAGTGAATGAAACTAATTCGACTGGAATTCGAACTCGGCTCTTCGATTTCTCATTCCGAGCAGATATCCATTAAACAACACACAATACTTTCTCAGTCAGTCAGTTAAGTGCTATACGTGATACACTCTTGGGCGATCATGTCTCGAAAGAGACATGACTGACTGGGCAGAAGATTATCCCGCAGTCAGTCAGTCAGTTAAGTGCCATACGTGTTACACGCTTGGGTAATCATGTCTCGAAAGAGACATGACTGACTGGGCAGAAGATTATCTCGCAGCAGTCAGTAATTAGTGGGGGATCAGTTTATTACTTCATAACAATAGAAAACTGACCCCCACTTTATGACCAGTAGAAGCCTTAATCATGATTCCAACAATTATATTCAGTCAGTCAGTTAAGTGCCATGCGTGATACAAGCTTTGGGTAATCATGTCTCGAAAGAGACATGACTGACTGGGCAGAAGATCATCTCGCAGCAGGTAGTAATTAGTGGGGGATCAGTTTATTACTTCATAGCAATAGCAAACTGACCCCCACTTTATGACCAGTAGAAGCCTTAATCATGATTCTAACTATTACATTCAGTCAGTCAATTAATTTCCATACGTGATACACGCTTTGGGCGATCATGTCTCGAAAGAGACATGACTGACTGGGCAGAAGATTATCCCGCAGTAGGTTATCACTGTTTTCTGCTGTAGACTGGTTGCCAACCAAGGCTATAGAACCCAATCTCTCTTACTATTTAACCCATAACTGGAGGGAAGAGACGGATTGATACCTTCCTCAAGGGTATGTATGCGTAAGTGAATGGAAAGAATTCAACTGGAATTCGAACTCGGCTTCCCGATTTGTTATTCAGTGTCGATATTTACTGCACCACAACGCAAATGATCATAAAAAAGCATGAGTAGACTTATACACGAAGCATATGACAATTTCTGACCCTATTCATCCCTAACTAGGCAAATGTTTCATGAATTGTTGGCCTAGTAATTTCTTGAATTAACATAAAGCAGCATGAATCGACTCATACACGAGGCGCATAGGTGCATACGGTCTGTTCATAGACTTCCCAAATTTGTCAAATGTTTGATGCATTAATAACATAATATTCTCTTGAAATAGCTTAAAACACCATGAGTCGACTCATACACGAGGCTTGGAAGCGTATATGGTTTGTTCATAGACATCCCAAAGTTGTCAAATGTTTGATGCATTGTTAACATAATACTCTCTTGAAATATCTTAAAACACCATGAGTCGACTCATACACGAGGCTTGGAAGCGTATATGGTTTGTTCATAGACATTCCAAAGTTGTCAAATGTTTGATGCATTGTTAACATAATACTCTTTGGAAATAGCTTAAAACTTCATAAGTCGACTCATACACGAGGCTTGGAAGTGTATATGGTTTGTTCATAGACATCCAAAGTTGGTAAATGCTTGATGCCTTGTTGAGGGTGTTGTTTTTTGTCTCACTTTAAAAATTTGAGTCGACCTATACTCGAGACATATAACAATGATTGTGTTTTGATGTTCATCAGTAAGTTAAATGCCATACGTGATTCACACTTAGGAGATCATGTCTCTCCACAACTTACTCGCTTAAATAACTTGCCTCTTTCATTAAGTCTCATACGTTGTACACACTTGGTCGATCATGTCTCGAAAGAGACATGACTGACTAGGCAAAAGATTTTCCCGCACTAGGTCGCTATTACTTTCTGCGGTATACTAATGGCCAACCAAGACTATAGAATCAAATCTGTTCTGCTGTTTAACCCATAGCTGGAGGGAGTAGAGACAGATTAATAGCTTTTCCAAGGGTATTTGCGCGTAAGTGAATGAAATGGAGAATCTGTAATGTGATCGATTCCGACTTGGCAGCTAAGATACAGTCACTTTCTCACCAGCGCAATGTGGCTTTCCTGTGACTTTTCTACAAATACTTTCACGGCTTCTGCTCCGATAAACTTAGCTCACTGGTGCCCCCTATTTATGAATTTACTCGAGCCACAAGATTAGTAACTAGGTCTCACCTTTTTACTGTGAAACCAATTAAATGCAAACGGAAATTCTACTGCAACAGCTTCTTTTCTCGCACTTCCCGCCTGTGGAATTCTCTTCCGTTTACTTGCTTCCCTGACAGCTACAATCTCCAAGAATTTAAATGTAAAGTCAGTAGTCATCTCCTGTCTCACTAACCTGCATCGTCTCTCTCATGCTTTCTCTGTCCACTCCACTTTCATCAGTATTCTCATCCTTCTCTTACCCACTTCCTGACACCTCCTATAACCTGTCACTCTTTCTTATAACTTTCTTCCTATCTAACCCCTGGCAAAACAGTGGCAGTAAAATGGCTTGCTTTGGGCCTTATGATTATAACAAAAAAAAAAAAAAAGGGTGAATGCAAAGAATTCAACTGGAATTCGAACTCGGCTTTCCGATAAGAGCCCATATCCACTGCACTCCAACCTGATGTGAGCCGGCCCTAATTGGGTAAACGTTTGACGCTTTGTACGCCTCATGCCTGTTTGAATTACCCTGAAATGAGATAAACGAATAAACAATTTGCTAAAACAGTCTCCGTCATTTATTCCCCGACCCCCGATCGCTAACAATGGGTCGATTGATGTTTCTGTCTCTCAGACGCATACTGCCAATGCACCGTTCTTCTTCAATTGTTATAGAAAAAGACATTTCTCATCCCAATGATACAATGTAAAACTGGATCAATTCTATACCGTTGAACCCAAGTCTGATTGATTGTTCATCATTCAATGCAAACGAGACTTATATATCGATTATTCTTGTTGTCAATGTTTTTTCTTTAATTTTTTTTCTTTTCATTCCTCTTCATTCCTTTTTAACCGAATCTTAATTTCTTTATGACCTTTTATTTTTTTTTCTCCTGCTCCCCCCCCTTCTTTCTATTTGACTTCTTTTCTTCCTCCAAACATCTTTTGCACGCCCCTCTTTTTATGACATTGTCCTCAGCACTTACTCCTTTTACATCTAACTTTGACTTTCTCATCCTTCTATTTCTCCTCCATCCACCGTTTCCGCATTCCTCTCCTTTTTCAAATACCACCCCTCTCTATTATCCTTTTCCTTCTCTCCTCGTTCTCCTCCTACAACTTTTCACATCCCTCTTTCTTTCGTCTCTTCTTCTTTACGCTATCCGGACATCTTTCTCGGAATTCCCCCTTCTTCTTCTTCTTCTTCTTCTTCTTCTTCTTCTTCTTCTTCTTCTTCTTCTTCTTCTTCTCTAACTACTGTCTTTCATGATTCTTTACCTTTAAAGACTGTCTTTTCGGCTTCTTCTTCTCTAGACACTGTCTTTTCTTCTTTTTCTCATCCGCTAAACAGTCTTTTCTTTTTTTTTTAAACCTGTCTTCTCTACTTCTTTCTCTTTTTCTTCTTCTTCTTTTTTTCTTCTTCTCTAAACATTAGGCTTTTATTATTCTTTGCCTCTAAAGGCTGTCTTTTCTTCTTTTTTTCTTCCACTAAACACTGGCTTTACTTTTTTTCTTTTTCACTAAAACCTGTTTTCTCTTCTTCTTCTTCTTCTTCTTCTTCTTCTTCTTCTTCTTCTTCTCTAAGTACTGGATTTCCTTATTCTTTGCCTTTAAAGACTGCCTTCTTCTTCCACTAAACACTGTCTTTTCTTCTTTTTTTATTAAAACCTGTCTTCTCTATTTCTTTTCTTCTTCTTCTTCTTTTTCTTCTTTTTCTTTTTCTTTTAGCAGTCTTTCATTATACTTCACTTCTAAATACTATTCTTCTTCTTCTTCTTCTTCTTCTTCTTCTTCTTCTTCTTCTTCTTCTTCTTCTTCTTCTTCTTCTCATCATTTATTTCCTAATTACTCTTTCCCCTCTTTCTTCTCATGTCTTTTATTTACTGTTAGAACTTAACGTTCTATGTCTTCTCTTTCTTTCTCCCCTCTCCCTGCTTTCTTTTCGTTTTTCTGTGTCTTCTTCTCTTCCTTCACATTCTTCTACTCTTTCCACATTCCTCCCCATCTTTCTGAATTTAATTACCCCTCCTTCCTACTTCTTTCTCTAATTTTTAATTACTTCTACCTCTTTTTCGTCCCCCCCCCATTACCGTCTTTCTTTTTCCCCGACCTTTTTCTTTCTTTCTTTCTTTCTTTCTTTCTTTCTTTCTTTCTTTCTTTCTTTCTTTTCCGTCGCCTACTACTCTCTTCGTCCTCTCCACCTTCCTTTTTGTCTTCACCAATTTCTCCCCCTTCCTCGCTATAATCTCCTCTTCTATCCTCTCTCTCCTTTTTCGCTACTCGTTTCTTCCTCCCCTTCCTCTGTATACGGCACCCTTCTATTTATTTCTTTCCTCTCTTTTTTTTATTTTTCTCTTTCTTCACCCCCACCTGCTGACGCTCTATACTTTCCTTCGCAATTCTCAACCTTGCCTCTTTTCCACTTCAGATTCTCCTGCACTCCCCCCACTGTCTCTTTTACTCCCCTCTCTCTATCAACTGTTCATTTTCTCCCCTTCTCTGGATTCCCGCTCGGCTGCACGTGCCGTAAACAGACTCACTTCACGTCATGTAGGTTAATACATTCACAAAGTTTTACACTGTGCTTCAACTACAGTTCCGACTGGACAGCTAGCACAAAACAGCAACACAATTCTCTATTCGTACTACTGTTGCCGCTTGCAAAGGATCATGGGAAAAAATTTGTTTATTTCCTTTACTCTCCAACCAGATCGCTCTAAATATGGATGTAGGTGCTTCGTTGTGGTTAACAAGCTAGTCTGGGTGAATATTACCACTGAATGACCTTGTGCGAAAATTAAGTTATGCTTTGTAAATAAGAAGAATCGCCACATGACGAGCGATCTAGTCTGGATGACCATTACTACTGAGCAGTAACTTCGGTCCTCACCAGGTGCCACATATTCGTGACATTGTTCGAAATTTAAACTATGCTCTGCAAATAAAATAAATAAAAAAAGGCGCGCTGGTGTGGTTTATGGTTGATAGTCTGGTTATCTATTACTACTGAGTAGTGAGTTTGATCCTCACCGAGTGCCCCGTAGTTCTTAGTAAACAACAGCGCTTAAGTATAAGCGTCACCTCTACCCGACACAGGGTGAAACAAACGAGAAAAATTGTGCTTCACCCGCCTTCAAAGAGAGCCAATAGTATGCTGGCCTAGAAAATCAGCATCTGTGCTCTCCGCTTTTAGCTAGGATTGATCTGTGAACATTGGAACCTGTGGAAATAGGCATCTATAAGGAACTACCAAGCAAACATACACCCATACAACTATATATATATATATATATATATATATATATATATATATATATATATATAAGAAAAATTAAGACAGACACGTTATTTCATTATATATATATCCAGGTAAAAAGGACCCAAAGTTTTACGAATTTGTGTTCCCTGGCATTTATTTTTTTATGAAAAGTGCTCAATACAATATTGTAGAGCATAATATAATCATATTAAATTATATTATTATTATATATATATATATATATATATATATATATATATATATATATATAACGGTTTCTACGTTGCTGATGGAGGTGCAAATAGTGTAAAGATAGCAGCCCGAAGTAAGAAATCCGAGAACCGATATCGAATTCTAGCCGGGTTTGCGCAAATACCATTAGGAAAGATATGGATCCCTCTTTTTCTCCCCCGGCTATGGGTTAAATAACATAGAGTGTATCTGGAAAAAATATTGTTATTCTCAAAAAAGAAATTTTTAATGCAGTATTCAGTTGCGAAAATAATAGTCATTCTTACAATCCCAAATATATTTTGGCTTTAAATAACACTCAAAGGGTTGATAAGTCGTAAAGCAGAACAAAACAAAATCAATCAATCAATCCGCATTGTTGCCAAGTGGGGGCCGTCACAAGATTTCATAACTTTATCAAACAATGACTGTTAACGAATTTTTTTTCTAATGGGGAAATATACTGCACTGAGTGATTCACCATTTCAGAGAAAGAAGAGACTGTGCCCCAAGAAAGAAGAAGCGATCAACACCATTACATGCTGTCCAGCTGCAGATATTAGGCCAGAATTTGTCCTTCACCCTGTTGGATACTTTGACGAAGTCTGGTGGTTCCAACACTCTCGGTGATCGTATGACAAGCTCGAGCACCAACCCAGTTATTTTTACATCGAAACGCTTGTGCTAGATGAACGTTGATCCCATGAAAGGGTACATTTGCCCTTTG
>JBBBDQ010000558.1:1665000-1692500 GCA_037127315.1 Ascarosepion bandense
CTATCTATCTATCTATGTCAGTCTGATCTATTCATCTATCTATCTATCTATCTATCTATCTATCTATCTATCTATCTATCTATCTATCTATCTATCTATGTCAGTCTGTTCATTATCTATCTATCTATTTATCTATCTATCTATCTATCTATCTATCTATCTATCTATCTATCTGTCTGTTGGCATTTTGTTTAATTCGACACGGTACTGGAACCAAAGGTGCTTGAAAATTGGCGTGGTACTTGTTGTTGAATAACTGTAACTAACCTTTCCTTAATGTTCGTGCTACCGATTAAAAACGACTATAACTTCTATTTTTACAAGCCAAGAAAATCTTCCCATTTCATTAGACACGTTGATAAAACCGCAAACGATTTGTTACTACTAAAAATAAATAAATAAATAAATAAAAGAAAAAAAGAAAAGAAAACGTCTGCTTTCTTTATTTTTACAACGGATGCAATATCTGACTTTCGCTTAGTTATGTCTTTATTCATAATCTGTTTGCGCAGGTTGCCTGTAGCCGAGAGCAAAGACGAAGGTATGGTGCCAACGATTTGCTTTGTTACATGTGACGTATTAGAAACATGTGCCTGAACAAAAAAGAGGATGGTGCTTCTTTTTAAACGGGGAAAAATACAACCTGTCAGATGGTTATCATCTTGACCACTAGAAAAAAAAGAGGGTGGTGCTTCTTTTTAAACGGGGAAAAATACAACCTGTCAGATGGTTATCATCTTGACCACTAGAAAAAAAAAGAGGGTGGTGCTTCTTTTTAAACGGGGAAAAATACAACCTGTCAGATGGTTATCATCTTGACCACTAGAAAAAAAAGAGGGTGGTGCTTCTTTTTAAACGGGGAAAAATACAACCTGTCAGATGGTTATCATCTTGACCACTAGAAAAAAAAGAGGGTGGTGCTTCTTTTTAAACGGGGAAAAATACAACCTGTCAGATGGTTATCATCTTGACCACTAGAAAAAAACAGAGGGTGGTGCTTCTTTTTAAACGGGGAAAAATACAACCTGTCAGATGGTTATCATCTTGACCACTAGAAAAAAAAGAGGGTGGTGCTTCTTTTTAAACGGGGAAAAATACAACCTGTCAGATGGTTATCATCTTGACCACTAAGTCTTTATTCATAATCTGTTTGCGCAGGTTGCCTGTAGCCGAGAGCAAAGACGAAGGTATGGTGCCAACGATTTGCTTTGTTACATGTGACGTATTAGAAACATGTGCCTGAACAAAAAAAGAGGATGGTGCTTCTTTTTAAACGGGGAAAAATACAACCTATCAGATGGTTATCATCTTGACCACTAGAAAAAAAAGAGGGTGGTGCTTCTTTTTAAACGGGGAAAAATACAACCTGTCAGATGGTTATCATCTTGACCACTATAAAAAAAAGAGGGTGGTGCTTCTTTTTAAACGGGGAAAAATACAACCTGTCAGATGGTTATCATCTTGACCACTATGTCTTTATTCATAATCTGTTTGCGCAGGTTGCCTGTAGCCGAGAGCAAAGACGAAGGTATGGTGCCAACGATTTGCTTTGTTACATGTGACGTATTAGAAACATGTGCCTGAACAAAAAAGAGGATGGTGCTTCTTTTTAAACGGGGAAAATACAACCTGTCAGATGGTTATCATCTTGACCACTAGAAAAAAAAAGAGGGTGGTGCTTCTTTTTAAACGGGGAAAAATACAACCTGTCAGATGGTTATCATCTTGACCACTAGAAAAAAAGAGGGTGGTGCTTGGTTTTAAACGGGGAAAAATACAACCTGTCAGATGGTTATCATCTTGACCACTAGAAAAAAACAGAGGGTGGTGCTTCTTTTTAAACGGGGAAAAATACAACCTGTCAGATGGTTATCATCTTGACCACTAGAAAAAAAAGAGGGCGGTGCTTCTTTGTAAACGGGGAAAATACAACCTGTCAGATGGTTATCATCTTGACCACTAGAAAAAAAAGAGGGTGGTGCTTCTTTTTAAACGGGGAAAAATACAACCTGTCAGATGGTTATCATCTTGACCACTAGAAAAAAAAGAGGGTGGTGCTTCTTTTTAAACGGGGAAAAATACAACCTGTCAGATGGTTATCATCTTGACCACTAGAAAAAAAAAAAGAGGGTGGTGCTTCTTTTTAAACGGGGAAAAATACAACCTGTCAGATGGTTATCATCTTGACCACTAGAAAAAAAAGAGGGTGGTGCTTCTTTTTAAACGGGGAAAAATACAACCTGTCAGATGGTTATCATCTTGACCACTAGAAAAAAAAGAGGGTGGTGCTTCTTTTTAAACGGGGAAAAATACAACCTGTCAGATGGTTATCATCTTGACCACTAGAAAAAAAAGAGGGTGGTGCTTCTTTTTATACGGGGAAAAATACAACCTGTCAGATGGTTATCATCTTGACCACTAGAAAAAAGAGAGGTGGTGCTTCTTTTTAAACGGGGAAAAAATACAACCTGTCAGATGGTTATCATCTTGACCACTAGAAAAAAAGAGGGTGGTGCTTCTTTTTAAACAGGAAAAATACAACCTGTCAGATGGTTATCATCTTGACCACTAGAAAAAAAAAGGGTGGAGCTTCTTTTTAAACAGGGAAAAATACAACCTGTCAGATGGTTATCATCTTGACCACTAGAAAAAAAAGAAGGGTGGTGCTTCTTTTTAAGCAGGGAAAAATACAACCTGTCAGATGGTTATCATCTTGACCACTAGAAAAAAAAAAAACAGAGGGTGGTGCTTCTTTTTTAAAGCAGGGGAAAATACAACCTGTCAGATGGTTATCATCTTGACCACTAGAAAAAAAAAAGGGTGGTGCTTCTTTTTTAACAGGAAAAATACAACCTGTCAGATGGTTATCATCTTGACCACTAGAAAAAAAAAAAGAGGGTGGTGCTTCTTTTTAAACAGGGAAAAATACAACCTGTCAGATGGTTATCATCTTGACCACTAGAAAAAAAAGAGGGTGGTGCTTCTTTTTAAACGGGGAAAAATACCACCTGTCAGATGGTTATCATCTTGACCACTAGAAAAAAAGAGGGTGGTGCTTCTTTTTAAACGGGGAAAAATACAACCTGTCAGATGGTTATCATCTTGACCACTAGAAAAAAAAAAAAAGAGGGTGGTGCTTCTTTTTAAACGGGGAAAAATACAACCTGTCAGATGGTTATCATCTTGACCACTAGAAAAAGAGGGTGGTGCTTCTTTTTAAACAGGGAAAAATACAACCTGTCAGATGGTTATCATCTTGACCACTAGAAAAAAAAGAGGGTGGTGCTTCTTTTTAAACGGGGAAAAATACAACCTGTCAGATGGTTATCATCTTGACCACTAGAAAAAAAAAGAGGGTGGAGCTTCTTTTTAAACGGGGAAAAATACAACCTGTCAGATGGTTATCATCTTGACCACTAGAAAAAAAAAAGGGGTGGGGTGCTTCTTTTTAAACGGGAAAAATACAACCTGTCAGATGGTTATCATCTTGACCACTAGAAAAAAAAACAGAGGGTGGTGCTTCTTTTTAAACGAGGAAAAATACAACCTGTCAGATGGTTATCATCTTGACCACTAGAAAAAAAAAGGGGTGGTGCTTCTTTTTTAACCAGGAAAAAATACAACCTGTCAGATGGTTATCATCTTGACCACTAGAAAAAAAAAGAGGGTGGTGCTTCTTTTTAAACGGGGAAAAATACAACCTGTCAGATGGTTATCATCTTGACCACTAGAAAAAGAGGTGGTGCTTCTTTTTAAACGGGGAAAAATACCACCTGTCAGATGGTTATCATCTTGACCACTAGAAAAAAAAGAGGGTGAGATTGCTTCTTTTTAAACGAGGAAAAATACAACCTGTCAGATGGTTATCATCTTGACCACTAGAAAAAAAAAAAGAGGGTGCTTCTTTTTAAACGGGGAAAAATACAACCTGTCAGATGGTTATCATCTTGACCACTAGAAAAAAAAAAGGGTGGTGCTTCTTTTTAAACGGGGAAAAACACAACCTGTCAGATGGTTATCATCTTGACCACTAGAAAAAAAGAGGGTGGTGCTTCTTTTTAAACGGGGGAAAATACAACCTGTCAGATGGTTATCATCTTGACCACTAGAAAAAAAGGGGTGGTGCTTCTTTAAACGCGGAAAAATACAACC
Organism: Ascarosepion bandense; assembly: GCA_037127315.1. Lineage (NCBI taxonomy): Eukaryota > Metazoa > Mollusca > Cephalopoda > Sepiida > Sepiidae > Ascarosepion > Ascarosepion bandense. The sequence goes on from JBBBDQ010000558.1 coordinate 1,669,153, forward strand.
TGTCAGATGGTTATCATCTTGACCACTAGAAAAAAAAGAGGGTGGTGCTTCTTTTTAAACGGGGAAAAATACAACCTGTCAGATGGTTATCATCTTGACCACTAGAAAAAAAAAGAGGGTGGTGCTTCTTTTTTAACGGAGAAAAATACAACCTGTCAGATGGTTATCATCTTGACCACTAGATGGCAGAGTGAAAATTCAACACAAATAGAAAAAAAAAAGAAATTTTTCATTTATCCCTATTGGTTAGTCAAGACAAATAGATGAACGGGTGTTCCCCCAAGGAAGCCCGTGGCTTCAGCACCTCTTGGGACTTAGAGTCAATCCAAATCTCACTTGGAACTTGCTAAAGATATCGGAAAATTTAACGGTTCTCTGTACCGTTTCAGCAAGTACCTGATATCCTCTTCCTACCCAAGAGCCAAGTTAGGGCGAAAAATAAAGTACTACTACCACTTTTTTTCTTTTTCACTCTGGATAGGCTTCAAAATCAACTCCCCGCCCTTGTGGGTGATGAAATATTTTCCACCCGGCAACCTCCTTTCTCATAGATGAAACGAAAACGTCGCAAGCCCTCACTGCTCTATGGTCATTACCATGGAAAGTGCTCAGAAGAACTACATTCTTTAGTTCTAACAGTTCTTATCTCCACAACTAAGACCCGCCATGCTACGAACAGTTTAGCAAACTACCCTCGTTCCCTTCATATTCCATTCGTGAGATGTAACTTCCACTCGAGCAGCTTCTCACGAATCGCTCCGCTGTGAAACTGACTCCCAAGACGTTGCTTCTCCGATCACTACAATCTTAACCTGTTCAAGTCTAGGGTTGACTTTTATCTTTGCTACATATCTTCATAAACTCTGCTTCTTACCTCTTACTTTGTGGAACCGACTCCTGAGAGGGTGCTTTCTCGATCACTACAATATTAACATGTCCAAGTCTAGGTTTCAACGTTATTTCCTGTACATATACTCATAAACTTTGCTTCTCACCTCTTACTTTGTGGAACCGACTCCCAAGTGGGTGCTTCCTCGATCACTACAATCTTAACCTGTTCAAGTCTAGGTCTAACCGTTATCTTTGCTAAATATCTTCATAAACTCTGCTTCTTGCCTCTTACTTTGTGGAACCGACTCCCAAGTGGGTGCTTCCTCGGTCACTACAAACTTAACTTGTTCAAGTCGAGGGTTAACCGTTATCTTTGCTACATATCTTCATAAACTTTGCTTCTTACTTCTTACTTTGTGGAACCGACTCCCAAGTGGGTGCTTCCTCGATCACTACAATCTTAACCTGTTCAATTCTAGGTCTAACCGTTATCTTTGCTAAATATCTTCATAAACTCTGCTTCTTGCCTCTTACTTTGTGGAACCGACTCCTGAGAGGGTGCTTTCTCGATCACTACAATATTAACATGTCCAAGTCTAGGTTTCAACGTTATTTCCTCTACATATCCTCATAAACTTTGCTTCTCACCTCTTACTTTGTGGAACCGACTCTCAAAAGGATACTTCTTCGATCAATAGAATCTTAATATGTTCATGTCTAGATAATTATTGTCCTTTGACCATACGCACCTGTATAAGCACCTCACATAAAGAAAACGTTGTGTCACATCTTGTGTCACATCTTGCCTTAGCGTGGAGGTCACTTAAATACCCCCAGGCTTTTGGTTGAGATCAGTTTTCTTTACCTCTCTCCCGTATTTCTGTTTTGGGACAGTTTAATAAAAAAAAAAAAAAAAGAAGCTTTTCGGGATGCCTTTTTTTTCGGTCATCCCTAACCTGCAGTATTTTGCTACTGAGGGAAGGTCGATTGTGTCATTTTATCCTTGAGCCATATGCTTTCGTATGGTCAGTCAGTTAAGTACCATACGTGATACACGCTTAACTGGGCAGAAGATTTTCCTGCAGTAGGTGGCCATTACTTTCTGCAGGAGACTGGTTGCCAAGGAATGCTATAGAATCCAATCTGTCTTGTTATTTACACTATAACTGGAGAGAAGAGACGGATTAATACTTTTTTTACGCGTATTTGTGCGTAAGTGAATGCAACGAATTCAACTGGAATTCGAAATCGACTCTTCGATTTCTCCTTCCGTGCTGATATCCACTGCACCACAATGAACATCGTATGGTCACTCTACATACCGTGTGTTACATACTGCCTTAAATAATACTTTCGGACATCGGTTAGCGATCAAAGTGAAATATCTGTTCTAATTTTAGAATGTGCCTTGTAAATGGAATGTATAGAATATTTATAAATTTACCCTACGTTATGTACAAACTTAACGTTTTAAAAATTGCCTCAAGAAGGAAAAGTTCGAGTGCGAATGAGCAGAAACGGAAGGAGTTTCATTCCAAAATTTAACCGAGGAAAGATCACTAGCACGCAATTACAGACCGATCACGTGCCTACATCTGATGTGAGCAATTACGACAATGTAGTCTCAAGAATACGTCCGCAGTGTAATAATAATAATTTGAATTTATTCTATACACCTAATATTTATTTTTCTACTTCTTTGTTGATGCAGTTCGTACACTGCTGAATATTAATGACATAAATTGCTCTCTATATAAGGCATTGACTAATTTGTTTATTTCACGGCTTATCAATCCTCTGAGGATTATTTAAAACGGAAATGTAGAAGAGGAACTAAGTGACCAAATATCAAGTTCAACTTTGACCAAATGATTGTGAATGATGGAAACTTGTTTGTGGTGCAATGGATATCAAAAAACAAACAAATCGGGAAGCTGAGTTCGAATTCAGTTGAATTCCTTGAAACCAGTTGAATTCCTTGCATTCACTTACGCACAAATACCCTAATTAAGCCGTCTCTTCCCTCTAGTTACGGGTTAAATGATAGGACAGATTGAGTTCTATAACCTTGACCGGTAACCAGTCTACAGCAGAAAGCAATGGCAACCTACTGTGGGATAATCTTCTGCCTAGTCAGTCATGTCTTTTTCGAGACATGATCGCCCAAAACGTGTATCACGTATGGCCCTTAAGTGACTGGCTGAATATAGTAATTGGAATCATGATTAAGGCTTCCACTAGTCTTGAAGTTGGGGATCGATTTTTTATTGTTATGAAGTAATAATCTGATCCCCCACTAATTACTACTTAATAAAATTATACATCTCTTTCCCCTCTAGCTATGAGTCAAATAACAGGACAGATTGGGTTCTATAGCCTTGGCTTGGAGCCATTCTACTACAGACAGCAGTGGCAACTTACTGTGGGATAATCTTCTGCCCAGTCAGTCATGTCTCGAAAGAGACATGATCGAACAAAAGCGTGTATCACTTATGGCACTTAACTGACTGACTTAACTTGATACGAATAATGCATTTGAAAAGGATGCAATGACTTCCCGAAATTTAGTTATAGGATTTCTTAAAATCCTAAAGATTAAAGAAACAATGTCAGAAGGCACATCTCCCTCTTATAAAGAATGAGGAATTAGACTCGATTATCAATATTAATCCTTTAGCAATGCCAGTATCAATGGAAGTATCTCTACCTCCAATCAGGTCATCACTTCCTGGTATGACGATAAACTAAAACCGGTTGCAAGGCCTCTGATAAGGAGATTGAAGGTTTCGATGTGTGTGGTACCACCTGTTACCGTATCCAGGCCCATCCTGTCCTGGGATGGTAAAAGCTGTTAGGGACCCAGCTGTGGGTAACACTCAGATAAAAATTAAAGCACTATGTAATTATAAAAATATATTTTTACCAGCAATATATTTTATATAAAAATATAGAAGTCCTGGATATAACGGTAAACTGCATCCGGCAGCAAGGCCTCTGATTGGGAGGTTGTGAGGAGCATGGAACCACCTCTTAATTGCTGTTGTTCTCAGGTTCACCCTGACCCGGAGTAGTAATACCTGTTAGGGTCCCAGCTATGGGCAAATAGTTTACCCCAAAGTGGCTTCAAAACACCAGGAAAGAATAAAGACTTTTATAGAAATATATACATAAAAGTAGACTTTTGTAGAAATATATACATTTTTTAAAGAAAAATATTAAAAATAATACATTTTTGAAGAAAAAATTAACATAATACATTTTTGAATGGAAAAAAAATTATTGCCATAATACATTTTTGAAGAAAAAAAATATCAGCAATACATTTTTGAATACAAACCTAGAAGACATCTTCAGTTTTCTAAAATAAAAATAAAAATTTTTTTTCATCAAAATCTGACTAAATCAATCTTCTTACTATCACCGAACACTAAAAAAAACACACACACAAAAATAAATAAATAAATAAACAAACAAACCTTAAAACCTCACCTTTTTGGCATTAAATAACCCACAGAGGTTGATATGCCTTTAAACAAAAGTTAAACTCAAACTGAAAAATACAGATATTTATAGTAAAATTACTAACAATACAATTTTAAAGTAAAATGTCTAGCAATACATTTTATAGTAAAATTACCAACAATGTATTTTCTGTAGTTGAAAGCATACATTTCGGAATTAAATAACCCATAGAGGTTGATGTGTCGCTAAACAAAATCAACTAACAATATAGAGATATTACCGTCTAGTTCCAGAGGAGTGATCATCCAGGCTGGATCTTCCCATTGCAATAAAAGGAATAGGTTCAGGGCATTCCCTGATGCCTACGGCATGCCAAAAGGCAAATCAGAGAGAACTTGATACTATTTAAAGATATCATTGTGGTGCAGTGGATATCCACTTGGAACAAGAAATCGGAGAGTCGAGTTCGAATTCCAGTTGAATTCGTTGTATTCACCTACGAGGAAATTCCCTTAGGAAAGGTATTAATCCGTCGCTTCTCCCTCCAGCTGTCGGTTAAATAGCAGGACAGAATGGGTTTTATAGACTTGGTTGACAACTAGTCTAACGCAGAAAGCAATGGCAACCCACCGCGGGAAAATCTTCTGCCCAGTCAGTCATGTCTCTTTAATCGTCAAAGCGTGTATCACATATCGCACTTAACTGACTGATTGCATGATCTAGAACGTTAACGTGATGAAGAGGCTTATCGCTGCTATGAGAGAACTATGCTGGCAGGAGTGCCAATCTATTAAGGTAGGTCAGTGAGTAGGAGCCGGACAAAGCCTTTGCTACTGAGAGAAGCAAACCTCAATGGATCAAATTACATAGCGTGCGCAACAGCTCACCAGTGACACAGATTGGCAATCACCCACAGACCTCATTAATCGTCTTTATATGCAGTGACTGACGGGGGATAATAGGTAACACTGTCAACTTTAACGGCATGGATCGACTAACACTAGTCAGTTTAATACTGTGGTTTCTAGTAACAGTTGCGACCATTAGTAGCAAACTGTACTTACATTGTAGGTGTGAAATCTATTAAAAGAATAATAGAGTAAATAAATTTAATTTTTCGTACCAATTCGCGTGGGGGGAAGGGAAAAATCAAGTTTCCCAAAATTGTTCTGATGAACTTTCCTCGATGGTCAATCAGTAAGTTAAGTATCATACGTGATACACGCTTTGGGTGATCATGTCTCGAAAGAGATATGACTGACTGGGTAGAAGATTATCCCGCAGTAGGTTGCCATTGCTTTCTGCGGTAGACAGGTTGCCAGCCAAGGTTATAGAACCCAATCGGTCTTGTTATTTGACTCATAGCTAGAGGGAGAAGAGATATATTATATTATTACGTAGTAATTAGTGGGGGATCAGTTTATTACTTTATGACAATAGAAAAATTATCCCCCAATTTGTGACCAGTAGAAGCCTTAATCATGATTTCAACTATGATATTCAGTCAGTCAGTTAAGTGCCATAGGTGATACATGTTTTGGGCGATCATGTCTCGAAAGAGACATGACTGACTAGGCAGAAGATTATCCCGTAGTAGGTTGCCATTGCTATCTGCAGTAGACTGGTTGGCAGCCAAGGCTATAAAAGCCAGCCTGTCCTGTTATTTAACCCATAACTGGAGGGAAGTGACGGATTAATTCATTTCCCAAAAGTATTTGTGCGTAAGTGAATGCAAGGAATACAACTGGAATTCGAACTCGGTTCCCCGATTTCTCGTTCCTCGATGGTACCTAGACTTTAAATGCAATACTAGATTGACGGCAAGGTTTCATCGATTCGCAGTCAATTTTGGTAGACCTAACCGTAAGTTCATGGTTAATAGCTTCTTCTTTCCACTTCTCGCTTGTGGAACTCTGTGTTCCGGCTCATTGCTTCCCAGCCAACTTTGATCTTAAATGCAATGCCAATCGTTATCTACTGTCTTCAGACTTCCTTTTCTTTTACTGTTCTCTCTCCTTAATAATGTTTTTTCTTTTTTCCTTTCTTTCACACTCAGTAACCCTTCAATGCAATGCCAATCGTTATCTACTGCCTTCCTAATTTCTGTACTTTTATTGTTCTCTTATAGCGGGTTATCCATTCTTTTCCATTTTATTGTGGGGAGTCCGTTCCTTTGAAGGGTAGTTGTATATTGTTACAGATTAACGGAATTTGTCCTCGTTGTAGATAACCCACTATAATTCATAAAATGATTATAAGTCAAGAAAAGCAAATTGATTTGAAAAATAACATTTTATATATACACATATCAATTAGGGGTTTTACAATTGTATTGGACAGGTGAAGAGGCTCATCCCTTGTTTCCTGTTTAGGATGTGGTGTCCGGTTTTTCTCTTTTCTAATCTTCTCACTCTTATGTAGCCCCCTGCACATCAGTGGCATTTCCGCCTTGCTTAGGGTGATATGATTAAAATATATATATAGAGAGAGTTCTAACGAACGTTAAAATGTTCATGGCAATAAAATGCTGAAACGAGAATTAATGCTTGAGAATGTGAGAGCGTTGTAAGTAAGGAATGCCTTTGATGCATTCGCTCTTTAGGTCAGCAAGTAGTTTTGAGACAGCGAAAGATAAGAGGAGAGGGAAGGGAGGCTAACATAGTAAGCCACTTGACGTAGGTCAATGGGATACTGATTACACTCCTCTCCCTCGAGTCAGTCCGTGTGTGTGTCGGCGTGCGTCGGTCTGTCTGGCGATGCTTTCTGTATCGGCTTTTTATTTCGACTGTTTTGGATCGTAGGTGATCATTTGGAAATTCATATCCGTATTTGGTTCTGGGCTTCCCATTGGCCGATAAATAAAATTCGCGTAGGCTCGAGAACTGGAAATTTAATGTTTAATTAATTTTTTTTTTTGAACCGGAACATCTGCGCGAACCCGGATGCGCAACGACGAGTTTTGGTCATTTGCTTTTTGGCCGTGAGAGTGCGAACATCCGGCCCTTGCTTTTGCTCGGACGGTATCACCACATAACTTTCGCCCCAGAAAACGGAGTTGTTTTTTTGGTATCTGTTGTCGCTTCTGTTTTTTTTAAATTGTAGTTTTCGTTTTGTTTTGCTGTTTTCTTTTTGTTTGTTTGTTTTTTTCTTTTTTTCGTTTTCGTTTTTTGTTTTGTTTTTGTTTTTGTTGTTAGAAATAAAAATATATGCTTTTTTTCTTCCATTTAACCATTCTACCGGACTTTGTTTTCATGTTTGGTTTGTTTTCGTTAGTTTCCTCGGTACAAGATGGGGGTTATCGAAATCCCGTCTTGATTCGATGGAATCTTTTGGTTTTTGGTTCTTCTTGAAAGGGCGAACAGTGGTAGTGAATTTTTTTTTTCGCTGTGGGAACAGCCATGGGTTGGTTGGTTTAGATTTGTTGTAGTTTCTTCCGTGTTCGTTGCCATGTTGAATTTGGGTTGCATGAAAATATTCAAATTTCGCGGAAAGTCTATTTTTTTTGTATATATATATATATATATATATATATATATAGGTGTTGAACACACGTGTTGGTCACCAGTTTATTTGGGAACGTCGGGGTCGCAACTTAGATTAACGGAATTTGTCCTCGTTGTAGATAGCCCACTATAATTCATAAAATGATTATAAGTCAAGAAAAGCAAATTGATTTGAAAAATAACATTTTATATATACACATATCAATTAGGGTTTTTACAATTAAAGTAATACTTGAAGTATAGGTCCAACGGACGTTAAAATGTTCATGGCAATAAAATGCTGAAACGAGAATTAATGCTTAGGAATGTGGGAGCGTTGTAAGTAAGGAATGTCTTTGATGTATTCGCTCCTTAAGTCAGAAAGTAGTTTTGAGACAGCGAAAGATAAGAGGAGAGGGAAGGGAGGCTAACATAGTAAGCCACTTGACGTAGGTCAAGGGGATACTGATTACACTCCTCTCCCTAGAGTCAGTCCGTGTGTGTGTGTCGGCGTGCGTCGGTCTGTCTGGCGATGCTTTCTATATCGGCTTTTTATTTCGACTGTTTTGGATCGCAGGTGATCATTTGGAAATTCATATCCGTATTTGATTTTGGGCTTCCCATTGGCCGATAAATAAAATTCGCGTAGGCTCGAGAACTGGAAATTTAATATTCAATTAATTTTTATTTTTTAACGGGAACATCTGCGCTAATCCGAATGCGCACCGATGAGTTTTGGTCATTTGCTTTTTGGTCGTGAGAGTGCGAACATCCGGCCCTTGCTTTTGCTCGGTCGGTATCACCACACTCTCTCTTGTTAATAATGTTTTTCTTTTTCTCATTCTTTCACACTCAGTAACCCTTAAATGCAAAGCCAATCGTTATCTTCTGTTCTTAATTCCTGTTCTTTTATTGTTCTCTCTTCTTAATAATGTTTTTTTTTCTATTTCTTTTTCTTTCACACTCAGTAATTCATTCATGTCTTAGTGGCTTTACTGTCTTACTTGAGGTGACACGATTAAAAAGAAGGTCTGGTACTATAATGAGGTAAAGAAAACTAAAATAAATTAATGCAGGATGATCAAATTCGTCATAATAATAATAATAATGATAAGAATTTGCATATTGCCCAGACGAGTGCTATTTAACACGGTAAGAAACTAGTTTAAAACAAAACTCATAGCGTTAAGCAAAACAATTTAAAATTAGTATAATCCTACATGGAATTACGAACGTAGGGCGCTCTGTGAGAACCGAACCCGCTGCAACGGGATGTGCACCCGGGATTAGATTGTCTACCTGTTGGCTCCAGATCGAGGCTCCAATGATGGCTATTAGAGCGACTACTTCTTCAAGTGCATCGATTCTGACGATTCTTCAACCTCTGCCCAACCCTCACACGGCACTCAAACTACGACATGCCTCGACCAGCGCTATCACTACTACAACTACTGCTTCGACTTCAAGCTCTTATTTATACTGCCGACCATTACCCCGGTCAGTGTTACTGCTATTTCCTTTCTAAACGCGCGTTAAAATCGCACCACTGTCTTTCAGGGACAAACATCTAATTTCTTCATTGTTTTCATATTTGCCATTGATATATATATATATATATATATATATATATATATATATATGTGTGTGTGTGTGTGTGTGTGTGTGTGTGTGTGTGTATCCGTCTGATAATATCTCTCTATCTATCCATCTATCACAGTTTGTTGTTAATATCTATCTATCTATCTATCTATCTATCTATCTATCTATCTATCTATCTATCTAATTCACTCTATTCAGATCTATCTATCTATCTATCTATCTATCTATCTATCTCAGAATGTTAGTCCCTCCCTACTCCCTCCCTCCCTCTCCTCTTCTCTCTATCTATCTCAGCTTGTTAACATCTATCTATCTATCTATCTATCTATCTATCTATCTATCTATCTATCTATCTCAGAATGTTAGTCCCTCCCTCCCTCCCTCCCTCTCTCTATCTATCTCAGCTTGTTAACATCTATCTATCTATCTATCTATCTATCTATCTATCTATCTATCTATCGTTTGTTTATATACATCTATCTATTTTCCTGAACCTGTACTTGACATAAGATGCCTGGATTTGGTGAGAAATCGTTTTGTCTTTAGTGTTTTCGTCAGCAAATTTAAATATTACAGAAGAGGAATATTTAATAGAAATAAGAAAGACGTAAGATTGAAGTTAAAATATTCAACAACTAATATTAAATCTTTTTAGTTCTTCCTTCAGGGGTGAATTTTCAAATATTAAGGAAAAAGCAATAAAGATACTTCTTCCGTTTTCAACATCATTTTTGTACGAAGCAAGATTTTCTCCAATAAAAATTATTTAAGACAAAAATCGATCGCAGCTAGAATTCTTGGACTAAGATTCAAGAATATCAGTCAGTTAAGTGCCATACGTGATACACGCTTGGGCGATCATGTCTCGAAAGAGACATGACTGACTGGGCAGAAGATTATCCCGCAGTAGGTTGCCATTGCTTTCTGCGGTAGACTGGTTGCCGACCAAGGTTATAGAACCCAATCTGTCCTGTTATTTAACTCATAACTGGAAGAAAGAGACGGATTAATACTTTTCCCAAGGGTATTTGCGCGTAAGTGAATACAATGGATTCAACTGGAATTCGAACTCGGCTCCCCGGCTTCTCGTTCCGAGCCGATATCCACTGTACCACAACGTACATGACCCAAAATTCAGCTTTGTGAAAAACATATTCAGCTGTCGACTCAGATATCTCGTTAATATTTCTAACGAGTATACCCCTGCCGTAAAAAAATGACGGTAATATATTTGAGAGAATTATACATATATATATATATAGTATTGTAAGGAAGTGATAGAATACGTAGATTTTAAACCTATTGTTCAAGCATTTACTTTTATAAAGAGTACTCGAAACAAAGTAGAGCTTTATATTGTAATAGTTGTTACAATCTAAACTTATAAATGGAACTTTGTCTCTGTGTGTGTCTGTGTATCTGTGTGTGTCCGTTACCTATAGACTCCGAAACGGCTGAACCGATTTTATTGAAAATTTACACAGTTGTACTATACAGTTGCGAGTGTTCTTATCTAGGTTTTGTGTCGAGGTACCCCCGATAAATATCGAAAATCGGTAATCGAAAAAATCGAGTTATAGAAGGAGTGGTCCGGTTTTAAATTGATGCACTCATAGACAAAGACATAAGAAACGACATTCAGAAATTTCAAGGTTACAGTTATTACAATAGTGCATAAAATCGATAATATATATATATATATATATATATATGTATATATATATATATATGAGGCAAGATGTTTGTGTGTGTGTCTGCTTATCTGCCTGTATGTCGCTATTTTTTCAGCCCTTTTATTTCAGTTTTTGATTCGGGTTTGGCTCTAAGTAGGTATAATTGTAGTTCTTAGTCTCAGCCATGATACCATTTACTCAGAGGACGTATTTAGCCTTTTTTACGACGAAAAAACTTATTTGATATCGATACCAGGAAATCAAAATTTGACTTACATCCATTCATTTTTCTTTCAGTCTACGGTTTCGCTTTAACTGGAAACAACTATTGCATTTTCGTCTTTCGTGCCAACGTCCAAAGAGTCTGAGCTCCAGGACTATGGATTAGTTTCAAAGCTTTCATTACACCTGAGCAACGCCGGGTTATACTGCTAGTGGTTTATAAAAGCATAGTATCACTACACACAAATCCTCATGTTTCAGAGCACAAGGGCTCTTCTTCGGGTATACACATCGATATTTATTGTAATAGATAAACAGAAACTTTAAGAATTTTATCTATTATCTTTTTATTACAAATTATAATAAATTGTTTTGTTTTTGTTAATAAATAAATCATAAACTCTTTTTTTTTATCAAAACGAGGAAAGAGAGTCTGGAGAATTTAATACTCACAGGCCAGATAGAAGGAAAGAGAGACAAGGAAAAGCAGCGTGTGACCTACTTGATAGGCCTGAGCAAATGGATGGCAGAGCGAGGTTTGGGTGAGACAAGAGACAGAGCCAAGTTGACGTCCATAATCGCTTATGTTTTCGAAGGGATACTGCACATGAAGAAGAATTTAATTTTGCAGCGGAAGTTGAAGTGTGCTGTAAGATAAAAAGGATTTGAAAAAGGATTGAAGGAAAGCAAGAAGAATGGACTAAGCATCAAATACAAGACAGAATGCATGGTTGTTAATAAAATGCAAATTACAAATTGAAGATAAAAAAATCAAACAAGAATAAAAAATTTAAATATCTGAGAAGAGTTTTAGCAGAAGTGTGACACTGAGATCCGAAGATGCAGTGCGATAACCACTAAGGTGGCATTCCAAAAGCTAAGCAGAGTATTAAGTGACTGTTTTAACCCTACAAGGTTTCTGCGTGAGTAAGCACGAAAACGGAGGTTGGGAATAATAGTATATCCGCAAATACAAGACACACACGCTGCTACTGAACTGCTAGTCAATATAATAACACTACTCTTCAATTTACTCCAATAGTACCAACCTATTTAAGATAATGGAAACATACCATTACTGTATACAGCTAGGTATACAACAGAGACAGAAAAAATCATTAGAAACAAAGAAAAGCTTACTGAAGTGTTACGTGTTATCTGTCCTCCTATATGGCAGTGAATGTTGGACAATCATCTCACGAATGAAGAGAATTGAAGCAACAGAAATGTGTTTCTATAAAGATAAGAGTCCTGAAATGTTATGTAATATCAGTCCTCCTATATGGCAGTGAATGCTGGACAATCTCCTCACAGATGAGGAAGAGACTTGAAGTAAGAGAAACAAAGAAGAGAGTCCTGAGCTGTAATGTAATATCAGTCCTTCTATATGGCAGTGAATGCTGGACAATCCCCTCACTGATGAAGAAGAGGCCTGAAGCAATAGAAATGCGCTTCTACAAAGAAAAAAGTCCTGAACAGTTATTTAATATCAGTCCTCCAATATGGCAGTGAATGCTAGACAATCTACTCACTGATGAAGAAGAGACTTGAAGCAATAGAAATGTGCTTCTACAAAGAAAAGAGTCATGAACTGTTATGTAATATCAGTCCTCCTATATGGCAGTGAATGATGGACAATCTCCTCACAGATGAAGAAGAGACTTGAAGCAACAGAAATGTGCTTCTACAAAGAAAAGAGTCCTGAACTGTTATTTAATATCAGTCCTCCAAGATGGCAGCGAATGCTAGACAATCTCCTCAAAGATAAAATCGAGACGTAAAACAACAGAAATGTTGTTCTACAGAAGGATGCCGAGGATTCTATTGACCGAATTTGTGAGCATCGATGAAGTTAAAAAATGTAGAAACAAAAATGAACTTATACTTAACATAAGGAAGAGACAATTAAAAATTTTATTCTAATGAGGAAGAAAGCTTGGAAAATCTGACACCTACAGGACAGATTGAATGTAAACGAGACAGAGTTAAACAACGCATAACATACTTAGTGAACTTGAGTAAATGGATGGCGGAACAAGGTTTTGGAACACAGTTTTCCGATTAAAAATCCTAATTTAATTGATGTAATAACTAAAAAAACGTTTCCTGACGTCCTGGGCGTTCATTAACAGCTGAATGTTATTCTAGAAAACGAATTCCAAGAATGTTTCCAGCAACGGCACCATCGTCTCACAATGTACACAGCTTCGCAAGGGAAGTACAATTGAAGGTCACAGCAGCCAGTAGTGACCAAGTAAGAACACTTCTCTTTTACAAGGCCATACCAGGAATTAAATTGTCACCCTTTCGTATTTACGTATGTGCGTGTGAGCTTAGTGCTGAACTCTCTTGCTGTGTCTGTGTGTTTGCACCGCCTGTTTCTATCAGGGGCTATTTTCACTGCTTCTTTGTTTATGTGTTCGGACTGAGATCATATTTTGGCGGATATATATTTCAATTAAGAACGAATGGGATTGGACTAACGGGTAATATTCTCATGTTACGCAATAAAAAAATCAGGGTAAATCAGGGTAATACACACCCCATGATTTTTGGAATTAGACAGAATTTCTCCACATACAAAATAAAAACTAGTTATAGAATTTTAGCCTCGTTGGATGTTGAAAATCTATTTACAAGTATCCGAGTAAAAAATCGTTTACAGTAAATAAATAAATAAATAAATAAATAAATAAAAAATAAAAACCCCGGGAGCCACTCGAGGTAGAGGGTTACATTAAGGGACAGTTTATGTGGATAGCAGAGCAGTGGTTCCAAAGAAGAAGCTGTTAGAGTTGAAATTACTTCCCACCAATGGAACATGGTGGGATTGCGGGTGGTTTGATCCAATATGAGTGGAATTGTTTGTGGTAGCCGTGAAAGTGGGAACTGGGAAATATCCTCCCGGGAGTCGTTTACCACAGAAGCTGATCGAATAAAAATTACTTCTCCCCAATGAACATCAGAGGGAATATGAGCAGCATGGTGCGTCTAAGCCGTGAAGATTGGATTTGGGGAAACGTCTTCCCCGGAGCAGTAGTTTGTGGGAAGAAGCTGTCCGTGTGTAACTTACTTATCCCCTACGGAACATGGTGGGAGGGTTGAAACATCCTCTTGGGAGTCAGTTCCACGGAGCACTGGTTCTAAGGGAAAAAGGAACGAGTCAATAATTAAATACGGAGGAAATATGGGTGGATTTCTATAATGTGAGAGGCATAGACCGTCCTAGGCATGTAGGTTAGAACTGGGGAAACGTCCTCTTGGGAGTCAGTTCCACGGAGCATTGTTTCGAAGGGGGGGGAAAAAGGAACTTACTTATCATCAATTAAATACGGAGAAAATATGGGTGGGTTGCTACAATGTGAGGGATCGTCCTAGCCATGAAGGTTAGAACTGGGGAAACGTCCTCTTGGGAGTCAGTTCCACGGAGCATTGTTTCGAAGGAAAAAAAAAAGGAACTTAATTATCATCAATTAAATACGGAGAAAATATGGGTGGGTTGCTACAATGTGAGGGATCGTCCTAGCCATGAACGTTAGAACTGAAACGTCCTCTGGAGTCAGTTCCACGGAGCATTGCTAGAAGGGAAAAAAAAGAGAACTTACTTATCATCAATTAAATACGGAGAAAATATGGGTGGGTTGCTACAATGTGAGGGATCGTCCTAGCCGTGAAGCTTAGAACTGAAACGTCCTCTTGGGAGTCAGTTCCACGGAGCATTGTTTCGAAGGAAAAAAAAAGGAACACTTTATCATCAATTAAATACGGAGAAAATATGGGTGGGTTGCTGCAATGTGAGGGATCGTCCTAGCCATGAAGTTTAGGACTGGTGAACGTCCTCTTGGGAGTCAGTTCCACGGAGCATTGTTTCGAAGAGGAAAAAAAAGGAACTTACTTATCATCAATTAAATACGGAGAAAATATGGGTGGGAGGTTGCTACAGTAGCAAGGGGATCGTCCTAGCCATGAAGCTTAGAACTGGAAACGTCCTCTTGGGAGTCAGTTCCACGAACGTCATTTCGAAGGAAAAAAATGGAACTTAATTATCATCAATTAAATACGGAGAAAATATGGGTAGGTTGCTACAATGTGAGGGATCGTCCTAGCCATGAACGTTAGAACTGGGAAACGTCCTCTTGGGGAGTCAGTTCCACGGAGCATTGTTTCGAAGGGAAAAAAAAAGGAACTTACTTATCATCAATTAAATACGGAGAAAATATGGGTAGGTTGCTACAATGTGAGGGATCGTCCTAGCCATGAAGTTTAGGACTGGTGAAACGTCCTCTTGGGGAGTCAGTTCCACGGAGCATTGTTTTCGAAGGGAAAAAAAAGGAACTTACTTATCATCAATTAAATACGGAAAAATATGGGTTGCTACAATGTGAGGGATCGTCCTAGCCGCCGAAGCTTAGAACTGGGAAACGTCCTCTTGGGAGTCAGTTCCACGGAGCATTTCGAAGAAGGAAAAAAATGGAACAATTATCATCAAATAAATACGGAGAAAATATGGGTGGGTTGCTACAATGTGAGGGATCGTCCTAGCCATGAAGGTTAGAACTGGGAAAACGTCCTCTTGGGAGTCAGTTCACAGGCATTGTTTCGAAGCGAAAAAAAGGAACTTACTTATCATCAATTAAATGCAGATATGGGTGGGTTGCTACAATGTGAGGGATCGTCCTAGCCATGAAGGTTAGAACTGAAACGTCCTCTTGGGAGTCAGTTCCACGAGGCATTGTTTCGAAGGAAAAAAAAAAGGAACTTAATTATCATCAATTAAATACGGAGAAAATATGGGTGGGTTGCTACAATATGAGGGATGTGCTAGCCATGAACGTTAGAACTGGGGAAACGTCCTCTTGAAGGTCAGTTCCACGGAGCATTGTTTCGAAGGGAAAAAAAAAGGAACTTACTTATCATCAATTAAATACGGAGAAAATATGGGTGGGTTGCTACAATGTGAGGGATCGTCCTAGCCATGAAGCTTAGAACTGAAACGTCCTCTTGGGAGTCAGTTCCACGGAGCATTGTTCCGAAGGAAAAAAAAGGAACTTACTTATCATCAATTAAATACGGAGAAAATATGGGTGGGTTGCTACAATGTGAGGGATCGTCCTAGCCATGAAGTTTAGGACTGGTGAAACGTCCTCTTGGGAGTCAGTTCCACGGAGCATTGTTTCGAAGGAAAAAAAAAAAGGAACTTACTTATCGTAATTAAATACGGAAAATATGGGTGGGTTGCTACAATGTGAGGGATCGTCCTAGCCATGAAGCTTAGAACTGGGGAAACGTCCTCTTGAGGAGTCAGTTCACGGAGCATTGTTTCGAAGGAAAAAAATGGAACTTAATTATCATCAATTAAATACGGAGAAAATATGGGTGGGTTGCTACAATGTGAGGGATCGTCCTAGCCATGAACGTTAGAACTGGGGAAACGTCCTCTTGGGAGTCAGTTCCACGGAGCATTGTTTCGAAGGGAAAAAAAAGGAACTTACTTATCATCAATTAAATACGGAGAAAATATGGGTGGGTTGCTACAATGTGAGGGATCGTCCTAGCCATGAAGTTTAGGACTGGTGAAACGTCCTCTTGGGAGTCAGTTCCACGGAGCATTGTTTCGAAGGGAAAAAAAAGGAACTTACTTATCATCAATTAAATACGGAGAAAATATGGGTGGGTTGCTACAATGTGAGGGATCGTTCTAGCCATGAAGGTTAGGACTGGGGAAACGTCCTCTTAGGAGTCAGTTCCACGGAGCATTGTTTCGAAGGGGAAAAAAAACGAACTTAATTATCATCAATTACATACGGAGAAAATATTGGTGGGTTGCTACAATGTGAGGGATCGTCCTAGCCATGAAGGTTAGGACTGGGGAAACGTCCTCTTGGGAGTCAGTTCCACGGAGCATTGTCTCGAAGGGGAAAAAAACGAACTTAATTATCATCAATTACATACGGAGAAAATATTGGTGGGTTGCTACAATGTGAGGGATCGTCCTAGCCATGAAGGTTAGGACTGGGGAAACGTCCTCTTGGGAGTCAGTTCCACGGAGCATTGTCTCGAAGGGGAAAAAAACGAACTTAATTATCATCAATTACATACGGAGAAAATATTGGTGGGTTGCTACAATGTGAGGGATCGTCCTAGCCATGAAGGTTAGGACTGGGGAAACGTCCTCTTGGGAGTCAGTGCCACAGAGCAGTGGTTTCTGTTCTAGTTGAAATTACTTCTCACCAATGGAACACGATGGGATTATGGGTGGTTTGACACAATATGAGTGAAATGGCAGGTGGCAGCCGTGAAGGCTGGATCTGGGGAAACATCTTTACAGTCTTGCTTTGGGTGATGCTGATTAAACAAGACTTGCACAACTCAAAGGTTTATTCATTCATGTATCTGCAAACTATTATTATATATTATGCTTGGTTCTGCGCCAAACAACGATGACGATCGTATTGATAAACAACGACAACGAAAACACGTATGTATAAAAATATAAACTTATATTTTTCTTTTTCTTCGGTGACGTTGTTGTGGAGTAAGAAGGTAAATGGAGAGAATCAAACATACGCAGAGGGAGTTCTCTGGTCTGTGTGTGTGTGTGTTCTGTTCTTCTTCTTTTCTCTTCTCTTCTGAATTCGGCCAGAAACCTCAGATTTATATAATAAAGAATTCATATGCATTTTTGCTTTTTCGTTTTCTCGCTTAATGGACGTCATCTATGGCCAGATACATCTGTCAATCATCTCCGCTGGCTGTCGCCTTTTAACGCGCTTGTCGCCTGTGTTTTCTGCCTTTGATGTCAATCATATCTTTGTCAGCTGTTGCCTATCAGGCGTTTGTTGTCGCCCGTGTTTTCTGCCTTTAATATCAAACACTTCTTTGTCAGCTATCGCCTTTCAAGCCTTTTTTGTCGCCTGTATTTTCTACCTTTGAGGTCAAAAATATCTTTGTCGGCTATTGCCTTTGTTTCTGTCTTTGATGTTGCGCACCGTCGCCACCATCTACGGCTGGAATATATTTTTGTTGGGACAAGGTAATATATTACACTATTAATTTCTTATGAAAAGTCTTGAATGCAGTCTTGTAGACCTATAAATACATTTGAACTCTGCTGCTCTAAGTTCACTTTCCTAGCCGACATTCACTGTACCAGAACACACATCGCAGAAAATAATTAAGACTGCAAAGTTAAATTTGGAAATATTCCTCCTCCTCCTCCTCCTCCTCCTCCTCCTCCTCCTTCTTCTTCTTCTTCTTCTTCTTCTTCTTCTTCTATGTGCCCTGTCTCTTCAGGACGTAGGTGATCATGGCTTTCCATGTGCCCTATCCCTGGTGGCTCTTAGCACTCCTTCTCCTGTTACACCACGCAACCCTCGTTCCATCATCCACCTGATTAGTTCCTTCAAATATGCTATCCGCTGCTTTCCCCTGTCTCTGTTTCCCTCTATCTGGCCTGTTAGTATCACCTGCTCCAAGCCCTCCTTCCTCATTGTATGTCCCAGGAACTTCAGCTGTCTCTTCCTGATGGTCAGCATTAATTTCCTTTTCGTTTCCATCATTTCCAAAAGCTCATCATTGCTCACATGCTCGATCCATGATATTCTCAGCATCCTTCTGTAGAACCACATTTTAGTTGCTTCTAGACACTCAAATTTTGGAATTGGCAAACCTTGCAGAGACTTATTCACTAATCGGAAATCTGTTTTCTTTCTTCAGTGAATTGAAAACCATTGCTTCTGATGTACTAAAATAAAAAGTGTAAAAATATGGCTAATATGTATTACAAATTGTGAAACTCTCCCTGCACTGAAGAGAAATTAATTTCGGACAGTTTAAAATCTGTATTCTTGAATGTTGCAATTGCGCTCAGAGTGTTCATGTGCATGACGGTGACAAACTGTACAAGAGAACGATCTTTTTTTCGAGACTAAAACTTATGAAAAATCTGCTTCGTAGTACAATGGAGCAGCATCGTTTGAATAGACTTTCACTCATGTGCGTAGAATATAACATCCTATTCCTGAAGACCAATTCTCTGAAAAGAATTACCGCAAATGCGTTAGATACTCGAAAGAAAAAAAGTATTACTAGACACAAAACTTATATAAAAACAACAATAAATTGTTGAAAGAAAAAGATATTACCATCAATAAATAAAAAAAAATTTAGGTGGCAATAAATGACCCGCCGAGGTGTTGATATGCCATAAAACAAAAACAACCAAAACCAAAACTTAACCATGAAAAGGTTCGCAGAAAACCGATTCTTTGTGCCATAAGGGACTTAAAAAAGAAATTCAAGATTGCTATGGCCAGCAACATATGAAACACCATCCGTTTCACCCCTCAATACGGGGACAATATATTATCACGAGCTGTTCGGGAGTGATGCAAGCCGACAATTTGTCGACATGGTCCCTGAAAGGGTGCACCTGAGGACAATAGTAGAAGGCGTGCTCAGCCGTTTCTTTTAAACCAACGTCACACCGATTACAGTCGGACAAATCCGCCTCACCCCATCTGAAGGCCATGTCACTGAGAGACAGACCGTTCCGAATCAATCAGGTAAGCGAAAACTGAAGTAATTCACCGCTGTCGCCCAAGACCAAAATGAGCATGACTTGGTCTTCGACAAGCCGAGACAATCACGTAGAATGTACTTCGTCGTGACCCCCTCCACTAATAAACGGTACAAGTGCTTCCGCGGCCGGGAAAGGTCAGTGGACCGAGGAATGGCCCGTAAGGCCGCTCAACACACGAGTAAGAATTTCGATTGATTTTGGGCCTATGTTGGTGCTCTGCCCGTGAAACGGGAGGAGAGATACTAAGGAAAGGGAAGGTGTTCTTAACACTCCTCTCCAAAATCAAATTCTCTGTCAACACGCGACATAAGTAAGCCAACGTCGAGGTGTGTCGATGGCTTCACACGTGTGTTATTCCAGCACCCTCTGACAGGGATGTTTGGAACAGGCATCACTATTGACCTGATGCTTGCGTCCACCCTTGATCACCTTCCTATGGTCATCACAGAGAGGGAGTACAGAAAATCAGTAAAGGATAACGGGAAAGACCTATGTAACACACGCTTCAGCTTTCTCTTTCACGAACAACCGCCGTCAAAGCCAAGTCTGGTCTGCCGCTCCGACCTTTGCCAGTACCTCCGACCAATTCTTCTCCAGCTAGAGATCCGGTTCGAACCACACACCAAGAATGCGGACGGGTCCGTCAGTTCAATGGAAGGGCCCCGAACCCGCGACCTCCTTCCAGGCATCTAACTGCAAGTCGGAAGACTTGTTACGATTAATTTTGGCACCTGTCACCTTCTTGTACCGCTCAAGCGCCTTCTGTACCACCATAATGTCATCCCAGGACAACACAAACATGGATACATCATCGGCGTACGCAGAAACCCTGACTGAACCCCCACCAAGGACAGCGATTCCGTCTTGTCCCTTAGCCGACAGAGGAGGGGCTCCAACGCCAAAGCGTAAACTAGGGGTGACAGCAGGCACTCCTGTTGAACCGACCGAGACAGCGCAATAGCGCACGACCGCTTTTCGTTTGCACGAACCACAGCACTTGGGAAGCGATACAGCAGGTTGATCCACTCGCAAAGGTCAGCTTTGAATCTGGCGATCAGCAGGACAGCTGCCAGGTACCGATGGTCGACCCTATCAAGTGCCTTGGACTGATCCAAATTGATCAGCGCGGCTTGCTCGTCGTCTTTTACAACATCTAGGATTGAGCGGATCAAGTTAAGGTTGTTCTGAATTGTTCGATCCTTCACTGCACGTCTGCTCGGGTCCAAACAGAATCTCAGCAACTGACTCCAAACGCATCGAATGGATCTTGACCCAAATCTTTAACTCTGGGTTTAGCAGAGTTATGGGCCTGTAATCATCTAAGCCCCTCCTAACACCCTTTTCAAAAGCGTGATCATATCCCTGGAGATTCAGTCGGGTACAGAGCCCTGCCGGAACCAGTTGTTGAACACCACCATCAAAATCGGGACAAAGATGTGCAACAGCCTCAAGTACAATTCATAGGGTAGACCATCAATTCCCGGAGACTTGCCACTGCCGACCCTCTTCAATGCCGAGTGAATTTCGCCCTCTGTGATCTCACCCTCGCAGTTAGCTGCTTCAGTCGACGAAAGCCGAGGAAAGTCAACCAAAAAGCTGCAAAACTCCTCATCACGGAGACCAGGTTCCTTGGTAAAGTGGCTCTCTAAATGCCACCAAAACGCCTCGCACGTATCATCGGTCGAGCTCAGGGTACGCTTTTTGGGAGTCTTCACCTCTCAAATATATCAATCCTCACCTCGACAGATGCCTCCCTTGCGCAAATCTGCGCCCATGCTCACGGCTTCGTTAGACGTCTTGTTTAACTTATGCTTAACTACCTGACCCCTGTAACGCTTGCTCGCCAACCGTTCCAGGCTGCTTAGCTAGTGATATCTCTAGGGATCCCCCTTGCTTCTACACGGAATAGACCGTCTTCCCCTTGTTAGCCTTAGCTAGGACGAGTCAACAGCTATAGTCAGCGGTGAAAGACCAAATGCCATCCTTAAGCCTCGCCGACCACCGATAACTGCCCCCACTAATCCCCGCTGCACTAGTTTAGTTAGCTGTTGTCGGAAGTCAAGCTTGTCCACTAAAGACACGTTGAACTTTCAGTATCCAGTCAATTTAGGCTTACGAGCTAACGCCATCCAGGCACAAACGGGTTTGTGGAGAATAGCTAACTATCTGGGTAGACAGCCAATTAAGTGCCCACGTCCACATCTTTCCCCCAGAGGGATCTACCCGGTATCTATCGAAAAAACCGAAATCGTCAATCAGATCGTCAATCAGATCAACCAGGCTACGATCGCTCGACTTCCTGCTAGCTCCCCGCTCTTATCTAGCTTGGGGTCCTGGACGACATTCCAGTCCTAGACTAAGACTAGGCGCGAAGAACCCACCAGGAACGGCCTCAACTGATAGAAAAACGAGACACGCTAGTCTCGGTCGTTGGGCGAATAAACTGCATTGATCTAAAATGAACTACTTTTCACGGCAGTATCGGTCACGTCAACCGTCAACCCGCACCGACATAGGCAAGGCCCACCCTCGCACCCAGGGTACATTTAACGAACAAGGAAACGCCTCTGGCCTGCTGGATCCCGTATGATGAATAAACAACAATGTCGCTAGACAGCACATGAGCATCAACTTCGCAAACAAAGTGAGTCTCCTGGGTCGCAGCCACATTTACTCCGAAGAACAAGAGATCACAAAGCAAGCTGGCCCCTTGCATTCAAGCACCGGGCACACCGGGCGCACCGGGCGCACCGGGCACACCGGGCACACTGGGCACGGGCCCGTGCCCGGGCCGATCCGTGCCATCATAGTGAAAATCCGGGCAAGGAAAAATGTCTTCGTCAGAAATCAAACTAAACAATTCACGAAGAAAGAAAGAAAGAAAGAAAGAAAGAAAGAAAGAAAGACGAAGAAAACATCCGAATGATATTTGTTTATTTATTAATTTTGGGAGAAAAGTCCGAACTCGATTTCTTGCTTTCGTTCATGTTCTGCGCCAATTTTCCATTGGAATAGCCGAAAAAATTCGCAAAAATTATAGTTTCTGGAAACGGATGACACTGATGACGTCATCACATTGTCAACTAATAAATCCGGGCAATTTTTTTTAGCATCAACTTCGGCCCTAGGTCTCATGATATATCAAGTGGCACACCCCGAACGCCAATCTGAGTACGTCGTGTGCCCATGTACTCTGTTTGCAGCCTAACATTTTTTTGTTGTCAGTACATAACCTGTCAGGGTCTTCGCCTCCTTTTCCGATGACAAAAGCACGTTCCATAAAGCACGCGAACGCTTTGCCAACATTTTGAGGCTCTTCAGGGCCTCCTCTATTATAATGCCTCGAAAACCGATCTAGTGAAAATGTATTCTTTTCTACAGCGATGAACGGGCTACAGGAGGAGACATCCCCCATGAGGGATTTAAGAGGGACCGGGGTTGAGTAGGTGTGAGTAGTCATTAAACGGCACCTAAGACGTCTCCAAATCGAGAATTACC
>JBBBDQ010000558.1:1700000-1807500 GCA_037127315.1 Ascarosepion bandense
TTCCGAATCATTTACATTGTCCTCATATAGACATCCTAACAATATCAAATGTTCGTATTGAAGATTCCGGCGCGAATATACAGTATACCGCTTCCAAATTTCTGGTAGATTAAATTGCGTCATGGTAATCTTTTTTCTCTCAGACAGTGCCCAACTGACCTTACTATACTGTGCAGTCGATGAAATAAAAAACAAGAAAAAATAT
The DNA here is from genome assembly GCA_037127315.1 of Ascarosepion bandense. NCBI lineage: Eukaryota > Metazoa > Mollusca > Cephalopoda > Sepiida > Sepiidae > Ascarosepion > Ascarosepion bandense. The sequence goes on from JBBBDQ010000558.1 coordinate 1,700,206, forward strand.
TAAATGGTGACAATTTACCCATCGCACCCTGTACATCACAGATTTCCATTGTTTTAGTCCAGGGAAATAAGGACAGACTGACAAACGTGATACTTTTTATATTACAAAATTGTTTCTCGGTCAGAAAGCTTCACTGATTTCAATTCAGAAGGGCCTGAGATCGAACAGATACTACACTATGATCATAGGTTAAAAAAAAAGCATATCGGTTGTGCATATAAACAAGCAGAAAATGCTTTGTCAGAAAGCTTAACTGATTTCGATTTAGAAGAGCCGAAGATTGGACAGATACTACACTATAATCATAGGTTAAAAAAAAGTTTAACTGTCGTATATACAAACGAGCAAAATGCTTAGAAGATACGGAGATTGGACAGATACTACACTATGATCAGTGTAACAGTCGTATATACAAACAAGCAAAATAATATTATAAATTTTTGTTCAGAAAGATTTACTAATTCTAGTTCAGATGCACTGTGGATTGATCAGATACTCCCCTCTCACTTTAGGTATCAAAAATTAACGGTGGTACATACAAACATGGAAGACCCTTACGTATATGCTTAACTTACGTTTGCATATACTCATACAAGTAAAGCACACCGTGAGGATCGAACTCACGAGAGTAGGATTAGCTAGATTAGGTCGCTAACTATTGTTCTACGGCAAGACGAAATGCAGAGCATACGAAGCAATTGAACTCTGTACATTATTGGTTTTTGAGATGGGTTTTCTAATCACTCCAAAGTAGGCGCCAAATCTTTCAGTGTCGTCAAAACACACACACACACACACACACACACACACACACACACACACACACGCTAAATATAACGCAGTATCACCATGGAAACGCCATGACAACGACTGTCATTAAATTACCGGATGCAGTGAGTCAGGGTGCAGTTCCGTGTTTAAGATTATAAAATAGAAATTGGTCCCTGCCGGCATTGTCATAGTAACGGAGTTTTCCGTGTCGTGCGTCGTGACGTCATGAGCAAACATTCGATGACATTTAATCGAAGCGATAGATAGATTGATAAAGGAAGAGAGAAAGCGAAAGGGAGTGAGCAAGCGAGAGAGAGAGAGAGAGAGAGAGAGAGAAAGAAGGAGAAAAGGCGAGAAGGATAGTGAAATTGAGAAATGGAGAAAAGAAAAAAAAGAAGAGAAAATGAAAAAGAAAAGAAGTGATAGTGAAAAGTGAAAGAAAGAAAAAAAAAGAGAATGGAAGAGAGTGGCAGAGAGTGACATTTAATCAGAAAGATAGACAGACGAAGAGAGAGTGAAAAAGAGGGAGGGAGAACGAAAGAGCAAAGGAGATAGGGAGAAAGGAACTGAGAAAAGGAGGAGAGGAAAGTAAGAGGAGAAAAGGGAATGGGAAGAGGATAGACAGAGAGATAGAAGGGGAATTGATAAAAACGATGAAAGTAAAAGGAGAGTGGCAGATAATTAGGGAGAGTATAGGGAGAGTTGGAAATGGTGAACAATAGCAGAGAAAATAAACAAAAAATGTCACATTTTTGAAGACAAACTGTAAGTCCTTCTAATAATGGCTTCTCGAGTTCTTCTATATGCAGTGTCCCCTCAGGACGTAGGCGATAATGGCCTTCCACATCTTCCTATCCCTTGTCTCTTTTAACACCCCCTTCCCCTGTTACCCCTCCCAAACACTGCTCTACCATCCATTTGCTTAAGCCCATAAATCTAAAATATAAATATATAAAACTAGCATGGCCACAAAATGAGGGATTAGTTTATATATTGATTATAATACAGAATTGATACCCCACTTTATAATCACATTTTAATTTTTTTTTTATTTATCAAATTCTGATTACGTATGAATCTACCTCTTCTCAATATGTCTTTTAGATTTATTTCTTCTTTTTCTTCTTTGCTTCGTGTCCTTTCTGTAGGCGATCATGGCCTTCCACATCTTCCTATCCCTTGTTCCGCTTTATACACTTCTCGTGTTATCCCACTCAATCCCGTTCCACTGCCAAGTTCATCAAGTATGCCATGCGTTACTTTCCTTTGTCTCTCTTCCCCTCTATCCGTCTCGTGAGCATCAGATTCTCTAAGCCCTCTTTCCACATTACATGTCCTAAAAACTTCAGCAGTCTTTTCCTGATGTTAAGTATCAGTTTTCTTCTCATGTCTACCCTCTCCAAACCTTGTCGTATATTTGAAAGAGACTTAATTCTTTATCTAATCAAAGATGTATATGAAAACTGCAGGAATTGCTGAAATATAAATTATCCTTCTGGTCCTAAAAAAAAACAAGGATCATGGTATCCTCAGCATCCTTCTGTAGAACCAAATTTCGGTTGCTTCTAGTTTTTCCTTCATCTTTGGTGAGATTGTCCAGCATTCGCTGCCATATCGAAGAAAAGACATTGCATAACAATAAAGTACTCCCGTCTTTGTTTCCAGCGAAATTTTTCTTGTCTCCCAATACTCTGCTTAGCTTCTGGAATGCATTATTGGCCATGGCAGTGTGAACTAATAAATATCGTCGATAAATTTAACCCATTATCGCCCAAATTTTTTGTCTTTAATTTTCTAGCAAAAATCTTTAATTTGTACATATTTGTTTAATATGTAAGCCGTATTCACGCTAGTCGGGTTGAGTCGGCTTCCTCCCCGACGGAGAAAGTCTCATTGGGAGTTGTTTAAGGGCAGGGTCCCAAGTTCTAACCTAAATTTATTTAATACTAAACATATAAAAAATTAATTGTATTATTCTAAGAAAAAATAAATTTTTAGCTTCGTCCTTATTTTGGCACCAAACTTATAGAGCTTGGTATATTTGAGAAAAATTTTAGGACAGTGAGAGAGTTCATATATACTATATACAATATATACTATATACTATATACAAATATGAGTTAGATATCAGTATTACTTACCAAAAAAGTTTTTGCTTGAATGATAGATTTTCACCCTATACTGAAAACTGAGACGTCAGTGTTGCCAATATACATCAGACAGTAGGTGATATATTTGAAAGACACTTCATTCTTTATGACTAACCAAAGATATATCTGAAAACTGCAGGAATTTCTGAAATACAATAAATTATCCTCTGGTCCTAAAAAAAGGATCATGAGTTAATGTGATTTTTTTTCATTGCAAAGTTAATATTTTTTCAATATTTCAATATTATTTTTTTTACTTTTTACTAAGTGTCTATACATCTAATTTTCTTGAAGTTTTTAACGAATTCATGAAAGGCATCCAGTCGAGTAATTGGTGATTTTTGAAAAATCTCAAACGTAAAGAGCTGATGAACGGACATTTTGTGAATGGGTTAGAAAGAGTTACTATCGTAGATAGAATCACAACTAAAATTACTATTTATCATGAGACTAGCAGTATAGCCCGGTGTTGCTCGGGTGTAATGAAAGCTTTAAAACTAATCCATGGTCCTGGAGCTCAGAATCTTTCAACGTTGGCACGAAAGACTAAAAAGCAATAGTTGTTTCCGATTAAAGCGAAACCGTAGACTGAAAGAAAATGAATGGATAAAGTCAAATTTTGAAGTTTGGTGAGAATCGGATAAAAATTGTGGATTTGTATAAAGGACATACCGACAGATAAACACACACACACAAACATCTTGCCTTATATATATATATATATATATATATATATATATATATATATATATATATATTATCGATTTTCTGCATTATTGTAAGAACTGCAATCTTGAAACTTCTGAATATCGTTTCTTATGTCTTTGTCTATGAGTGTATCAAATTTGGTTAAAATCGGACCACTCCTTTTATAACCCGATTTTTTCGATTATCGATTTTCGATATTTATCGGGGGTACCTCGACGCAAAACCTAGCTAAGAACACTCGCAGACGCTTATAGTACAACTGTGTAAATTTTCAAGAAAATCGGTTTAGCCGTTTCGGAGTCTATAGGTAACGGACACACACACACACACAGAGACAAAGTTCCATTTATAAAATAAGTTTAGATATGATTTAAAAATCATTTATGTTATTGGAAAATTAAAAGTATCGCTGATGAAAACACTAAAAATGTGATATTTCTTTTATTAAAATTATAGTGCTCGTGAAGAAAAACTCTAAAAAATCTGTAAAAATTATGATTAGGTAAAAACGAACATATCACAGAAATTCAAATAACTGTGGACATCTTATTAGAATATATTCCATTAATTAATTAGTTTCAGACAAAATAAATCCTCTTTATATTGAAAATTATTAATAAGTCTGATCGGGTCAAATTGACAGGTGATCTAAAAGAGTTTATATTTTGCTGTTAACTAGAGCAAGGAATAGTTTGTTGAATTTAACGTTTCTAAAACACCCCAATTCTCCCAGTATAGCATAGGCCATCGACGACCCCCACGCCATCTGGGAGGGGGTCGTCAATGCTTCTGTGAGTTATCTTTTTTACAGGTAGGGGTGTTGACCCTACGCAAACTCCCTTGATGGGGTGGGTGTAGAAACGGGGTCTGGGAGAAATAACAGAAAAGCCAAACTTAATCAGGAGCTACAGGGGACAGGAAGATGTGTTGGGCCATAATCATCGATGTTCCGAAGAGACAGGGTGCGTAAAAGAGTAGATTGACGACACGGTCTCATCGGCTTACAAATGAAATGGCTAGATGCCACCGTAAGTTCTATGCTAACAATTTCTTCTGTCGCACTTCTCGCTTATAGAACTCTCTTCCGGCTTCTTGGAACTCAGTCACTTTTAACCTTCAAAAAGTTAAATGCAATGACAATCGTTACATTATATCTTTTTAATTTCTGTTCTTTCATTGTTCGTTAATGTCTTTCTTTTTCTTATATTCTTTAACATTCAGTAAAACTTTTCGCTTAAGGAACTTCATTGGTTTGCTTGGGGTGAAATGATTAAACACAAGCACACACTTCTTCTATATGCCCTGTCCCTTCAAGACGTAGGCGATCATGACTTTCCACGTTTCTTTCTCCTGTTACATCATGCAACCCTCGTTCCGTCATCTACCTAATTAGCTCCTTCAAATATGTTATCCGCTGATTTCCCCTGTCTCTTTTTCCCTCTATCTGGCCTGTTAGTATCAAATTCTCCAAGCCCTCCTCCCTCATTGCGTGTCACAGTAACTTCAGCTGTCTCTTCCTGATGCTCAGTATTAATTTCCTTTTTGTTTCCATCATTTCCAAAACCTCTTCATTGCTCACATGCTCGATCCATGATATCCACAGCATCCTTCTGTAGAACCACATTTCAGTTGCTTCAAGTTTTTCCTTCATCTTTGATGATATTGTCCAGCATTCACTGCCATATTGAAGGACGGACAGCACGTAGCAATCCAGTACTCTCTTCCTTGTTTCTAGCGAAATTATCCTGTTTTTTATACCTTACACAACTTCTGGAATGCTTCCTTTGCCATGCCAATTCGCCTTCGGATCTCTGTGTCACACTTTCCGTCTTCTGTTCTAACTCTTCTACACACAAGAAGCAGAAAAAATGTAATATCAATCGCTATCTTCTGTTTTCTCAATTCATGCTTATTTATCGTCCTTTCTCCGTAATATTGTTTTCTTATATGATCTAACACTCAGTAACCCCTTGCCTCTTAGTGGCTTGATTACCTTGCATAGGATGAACTGATTAGAAAGAAGAAAAGCTACGATATCCCTACTGAATAGATACAAACAAAAAAAAAACTTATAATTTACAGCGGTTATAATGCATTTCAACTCTATATCTACTGTGAATCTTCGTCGCCAATTGTTGTGGAGTTGCTGTGGCGAAACTTTGCAGCAAAGTTGTACTGACTGGTTTAATCGGAAGAAACACACAGAACACAGGAGGTACGTTTAAAAAAGTGTATTAGTATAAGAAAAACATAGATACAATGTAAAATGTCAATAATAAGTAATAGAAATAAGTCTGAACGGTAAAGTTACGCTGCTTATTACCTGACTAAATACGGCAGTGAATGCTGGACAATATCACCGAAGATGAGGAAAAAACTTGGAGCAGCAGAAATGTGGTTCTACAGAAGGATGCTGCGGCTATCATGAACCGAGCATGCGAGCAATGATGTGGTGTTGGAAAGAATGGCAACGAAAAGAAAAGTAATACTGAGCCAACTGAGAAGAGACAACTGGAATTCCTGTGACATGCAATGAGGAAGGAGTGCTTAGAGAACTTGATACTGACAGGCCAGATAGAAGGAAAAAGAGACAGAGGAAGGCAGCGGATAACATATTTGAGGGGTCTGAGCAGGTGGATGTCGGAACGGGGGTTTCGAGGTGTAACAGGAGAAAGCATACTAAGAGCCACCAGGAATAGGGAGACGTGGAAAACCATGATCGCCTACGTCCTAAAAGGACAGGGCACATCGGAGAAGTAAGAAGTAGCTGGCTTTAACTGCGTACTAGCTGTCGTCATAACTGCCTACTTAACTGCCGTCAACTGCACTACCTTCTGGAAGTCACGCAAGAAGAAGAATCCATTACTCGTAGGAGGGCACCATAACAATATCAAATTATTAATCTGCAAAATTTCAGATTTTAATTCGCTATAGTTTTTAAATATGTATAGTTATTAACTTATTAGAAATTATATACTCCAGTTGAATCCATTGTATTCACTAACGTGCAAATACCCTCTTCCTTCCAGGTATGGGTTAAATAGCAGGACAGACTGGGTTCTATAGCCTTGGTCGGCAACCAGTCTACCGCAGAAAGCAATGGCAACCTACTGCGGGATAATCTTCTGCCCAGTCAGTCATGTCTTTTTCGAGACATGATCGTCCAAGCGTGTATCACGTATGGCACTTAACTGACTGACTGAGACTTGATAAGGTTCAATAGCGTCTCCGAGTCCTAACCACTCTCTATCGCTACTTCCGTAGATTTTGCTCGGATGAACTACATTGCTTCCGATAGGTCGAACCTTCATGCCTAGGACCCGCCATACCATTTACATTGGATAAAACCACCCACATTCCCTCCGTATTCCATCCCCTAGAAAAGCTTCTTTCCGCGAGACTCTGCTCTGTGGAACCGACTCCCAAGAGGATACTTCCCCGATCACTACAATCTCAAACTGTTCAAGTCTAGACTTTCCCTCTTATCCATATAAACTACCCGTTAATACAACCCTCTATCTCGAGTGGGTGACAGGCCTTGTGAAAGATCAGATTTATTATAATAAAAGTTAACACACATTCAAATTAAGCCCGGATGTTTTTTTCTGTAAAATATTCGCGTGTATTTTGTGTTTAGCACAACGTCCGCGTATCAGGGATAAATAAAAGACGTTGTGATGGTTATTTTTAAAACACGCGCGAAAGCGCTCAGTAAGTATTTTAAATTTGTAATTTACTCTAGAAGTGTTGAAGACAGACTGACCACAAATGTACACGAATGATAAATGTAACCTAGTCTACATAATAACGTACAGTCATCTGCCGGGACATACGTTTATAAGTTTGTAAATGTAATTCTGATAAACCTTATATATATATATATATATATATATATATATATATATATATATATAAGGAGAAATTACTACTAAATTCTTTCTCCTAGCCCAACCCAAATAAAACCAATACATCCAAATCCCTTCCTTTACCTAAGCTATCCTCTGGGCTTAGAATTTTTCCTCGTTTTCTGTTCATAAGGGATCTAAGAATGCATGCCTTAAAATGGCTATTTCCCCACTAAGTTATATATATATATATATATATATATTAGTCATCCACATACAAGCCTGTTTCGCTATATCACAGCTCATCAGTGTGGCTAGATATATCCATATATATATATATATATATATATATATATATATATATATATAATCTTCAGCAATGAATTTAGTTGTTTCGGTGACTGGCGTGTGTATACCCGTTTATATACAACACGCTAAAATTTCTCTTCTCTGATCCCATACGCCTAAGGCTTACGGATTAGCGACTCCGACTGACACCAAATCGGTTGAGTTTCGATCCCGGCCAGAAACAAGTGGATATCTAGACACGCTAATGAGCTAAGATACAGCGAAACAGGACTGTATGTGGATGACGAATATATGTATATTGAGAGAGAGAGAGAGAGAGAGAGAGAGAGAGAGAGAGAGAGAGAGAGAGAGAGAGAGTGAGAGAGAGAGAGAGAGAGAGAGGTCTCCCCAAAGTCTGGACACAAGAAATTTCATTATTTCCTTTACTTCCACAGATTAAACATGCTTTTGTCGAAAGAAAAAAGCATCAACTTCTTTTTCTGATATATGCTAAACGAGAAGGTGTACTCAATGAAAATCACAGAGGCAACACATTTGATTAAACACATAAAGAGTGAATATTTTTTTTTAATCGTTTCACTCCAAGCAAGGCATTCCACTGCCATTATTGCGCAGGGGGTTACATAGGGGAAAGTGACGAGAAAGAGTGGTTAGTTATAGGAAATGTCGGAAGGAGATGGATGAGGATACCGAGAATGAAAGTTCAGGATGAGGGTTGAGTAGATGGCTGGAGTGTTTCAGAGAATGGATGCGAGTTAGTGTAATAAGAGATGTCTGTTGACCGTACATTTAAATTCCTGTAGATTGTAGCTGTCGAGGAAGCAAGTATATGGAAGGGATTTCCACAGGCGGGGAGTGCGATAAAAAAAAAGCTGTTAGAGTAGAAATTGTGGCTACATCTTATCTGTTTCACTGTAAAAGAGTGGGACCTAGTTGCTAATCTAGTATCTCGTGCAAATTCATACCTAGGGGGAACCAGTGATCTAAGTTCATCGGAGCAGAAGCCGTGAAAGTATTTATAGAAGAGGCACAGGGAAGCCACATCACGCCGGTGAGAGAGTGACTGCAGCTGGGCTGCCAAGTCGGTATGTTAAAATTGACGTCGATCTTGAGTTATTGCATTGAGTTCACGTGAATCTTGCAAAGTGCATTAACTTTTGCATCACAAATGATGGATATCATATTGATGTTGTTTGTTAAGAGTCCATTTCAGTGAAATGTTTCAAATTTGATTTCTTGAGTTTGATAAAATTCTTTTCATATGTACGTAAATGTCTGTGTGTTAAAATTTCAAGTTTGCAGATCAATAAGTTAGCCCGTAGCCCAACGATGGGAAAACCATTTTTTTTTTTTTTTGCACAAGAAAAAATTTTCAACATAATATCCTTCCTTGTCAAGGCGTTGAAAAAACAATGCAGACTGAACGTTATAGAGCGAAAGATTAATCTCAAGATTCACTTAATACTCAGGCGACCGACTTATGGATTCCCCCTCGTACACTGGAGGAGACTCAAGTGCCCCCTGAAGCGAAAGATGCCCCCCCCCCGATGCTGAAGATGCCTCCCCCCCACTGTTGAAAATGTAATAAATGAAGTTGCGTCTGCTGAACATTTTATTAACGCTTTAGGCAAAAAGAAAAATAAATAATTCTCAAAAGTTGGCGGAGAAATGGGGGTGGGGAAAGAAAGAAAGAAAGAAAGAAAGAAAGAAAGAAAGAAAGAAAGAAAGAAAGAAAGAAAGGAAAAATTAAAAGAGAAGGAAAAAAAGAAAGAGAAGGTTAGTGATGTTTTAAGATAGACAGCCAAACACTGTGTGTGAGAGAGAGAAAGTGACTGAGAGAGAAATACAAACGGATTGAGTGAAAGATAGAGTGAGATAAAGATAGATAGATAGATACGAACAAACTTAGGTAGATATAGAGAGATACGAACAGACTAAGATACACACACACACACACACATATATATAGAAGAGAGAGAGAGAGAAAGAAAGGTATGAATAGTCTAATACATATATATATATATATATATATATATATATAGTTAGATAGATCGATAGATAGATAGATAGAGAGAGAGAGTGAGAGAGAGAGAGCGACAAACAGATAGATAGTCTGAGAGAGATACAGAGAGTAGTGGTAAGAGAATGACAGACGATACTATTATCCAATCACATCTAAACTGAATTATTATTATTATTATTATTGTTGTTGTTGTTGCTTTTGTTGTTGTTGTTATTATTATTATTATTATTATTATTATTATTATTATTATTATTAGTAGTAGTAGTAGTAGTAGTAGTAGTAGTAGTAATAGTAATATTCTGGTTCTGTACGTGTGTCGCACTCTGAACAGCGGTTTGAGCAGGAAAGCGTCGTCTGCGCGTGCGTCGTGCTGGAAAACTTGGTTGATGAAGCTGGATTAAAATTGATAACGTGTAATGGAGTTTGTAATTATGTATGGAAGGACAAAAGGAAAAAAAAGGCAAGCACAAAAGAAAGTGCATGTAACTGTAATGGCGCCCTGTTTCGTCAGAACGGCTGACTAGGTTCAAGTAACTCGTTTGGATTGAGATTTGCGTTAGCGACAACGAGCGTAATGGTGATGTAATTGGGCGTGTAGATTCATGATGGATTCATACACTCACTTTTTATCTTTTACCCCCTTTCTTCTCTTTCTTCTTCTTCTTCTTCTTCTTCTCTCTCTCTCTTTATTTCCTTCTTTTTTCTTTTCTCTGCTTTTCTTCTCCTAGTTTCTCCTTTTTTTTCTCTATTTGTTTTCTTTTTTCTTTTTCAGTTTGTATTTTCGTACCCTTTTTTCCCCCTCTGATCTCTTTGTCTCTTTCTTTACCTCACAGTGTTTCCTTTATTTCTGTAACTTTTTCTCTTTGTCTTTCTCTATCTCTCGTTTTCTCGCCTTTCTTTCTTTCTTTCTTTCTTTCTTTCTTTCTTTCTTTTGTCTCCTTTGCTTTCTTTCTCCGTCTCCTTGTAGGTTTCTCTTTCTTTTTCTGTCAATCTGTTTCTCTCTCTTTCTCAGTCTGTTTCTCGCTTGTTTTCCTTTCTCTTTTTGTTTTTTCTCTCTCGTCCTTTCCGTTGTTTTCTTTATTTTTCCAATACTTTCCCTCTCCACTCTCTCCCTCTCTTTCTATCAGTTTCTATCACTTTTTCTTCTAATCGCTCTCTCTCTCTCTCTCTCTCTCTTTGCCTCCTCTCTTTTTTGTGTCATTCAATTTTTTTTCTCTCTATCTCCGTCGTTTTTCTTTCTGTTGTCTCTTTTCATTTCTGCCCCTCCACTGTTTTCTCTCTCTTTCCTACTCTCTCCTTGTCTCTGTATCTTCTACCTCTTTGTCTTACTCTTTCTCTATCCCCTTTTCCCCTCTCTCTTACCTTCTCACTTTTTGTCTATATATTGCTACCTTTTCTTCTACTACTTTTTCACTTTGTTTCTTTGTGTCTCTTTTTTTCTTTCTCCTTCTCTTTCTTTATCTCTTTTTTCTCTTTTCTTTTTCCTCTTTCATTTTTACACATGACAGAATAGAAATATTTAAGCTAATATACGAAAATATTTGTTTGGTTCTCATTTTGATAACAGCTTTAGCGAACCATTCCATTTGTTTTCTGTAATTTTTTTCTTCTATGTGCCCCGTCCTGAAAGGACGTAGGCGATCACGGCCTTCCACATCTCCCTATCCATGGTGGCTCTTAGCACGCCTTCTCCTGTTACACCATGCAATCCTCGTTCTGTCATCCACCTGATTAGGTCCTTTAAATATGTTATCCGCTGATTTCCCTTGTCTCTTTTCCCCTCTATCTGTTAGTAGCAGGTTCTCCAATCTCTCCTTCCTCAATGCATGTCCCAGGAACTGTCTCTTCCTGATGCTCAGTATTAATTTCCTTTTCGTTTCCATCATTTCCAAAACCTCATCATTGCTCACATGCTCGATCCATGATATTCGCAGCATCCTTCTGTAGAACCACATTTCAGTTGCTTCAAGTTTTTCCTTCATCTTTGATGATATTGTCCAGCATTCACTGCCATATTGAAGAACTGATATTACATAGTAATCCAGTACTCTCTTCTTTGTTTCTAGAGAAATTGTCCTGTTTCTTAATACTTTACTCAACTCCTGGAATGCTTCCTTCGCCATGCCAATTCGCCTTTGGATCTCTGTGTCACACTTTTCGTCTTCTGTTAGAACGCTTCCTAGGTATTTAAATTTTTGTACCTGCTTGATTTTAGTGTCCCTGACTTGCATTTGGCATTTTGGGCTGCCCCTTTTGCTGATGAAAGAAAAATACGGCAAAAAATTTCCATACAAAGTGACAGTGGTATAGTCATGCTAAGTCATCTACCCACACTGAGAGCGAGCAGAGAGCTCTTATATCGTGACCTTGTGCTACGGTAAGCGCAGATTCTTGCTGCTCAGAATACTCCGACAGAAGGTTAATTTCAGACTCAAGAATAAACCCGACAAAGGTTGACTTACAGTCGCAAGTAAAAAAATGTTTTACTATGGACTAAAACATAAAAGCGATCAGCTTTGACTAAGTGCCTTGCGTATAAAAACGACCAATGTTTACTTAGTGATTCAATCATAGAACCAACAAACTTTGAGCAATTGCCTCACCTACAGACCCGACCAATGTTTGCAAATAGACTCAAGAATAAAAGCGACTACTTTTGAGCTACTGTCAGTCAGTTGAGTGCCATACGTGATACATCCTCTTGGGCGGTCATGTCTCGAAAGAGACATGACTAACTGGGCAGAAGATTATCCCGCAGTAGATTGCCATTGCTTTCTGCGGTTAAGTGGTTGTCAGCCAAGGCTATAGAACCCAATCTGTCCTGTTATTTGACTCATAGCTAGAGGGAAGAGAGATGTGTTATATTATTACGTAGCAATTAATGGGGGATCAGTTTATTACTTCATAACAATAGAAAACCGACTCCCCCACTTTATGACCACTAAAAACATTAATCATGATTCCAACTATTATATTCAGTCAGTCAGTTGAGTGCCGTACGTGATACACGTTTTGGGCGATCATGTCTCGAAATAGACATGACTGACTGGACAGAAGATTACCCCGCAGTACGTTGCCATTGCTTTCTGCGTTAGACTGGTGCCAGCCAAGGCTACAGAACTCAATCTTTCCTATTATTTAACCCATAACTGGAGGGAAGAAACGGATTAATACCTTACCCAAGGGTATTTGTGCGTAAGTAAATGGAAAGAATTCAACTGGAATTCGAACTCGGCTCACCGATTTGTCGTTCCGAGTTGATATCCACTGCACTTTTAAAACCGATAAATGCTTACCAATGGACGCAAACATAAAAGTGACCAACTTTGAGCAATTGTCTCATCTACAATCTTGATAAATATTTGCCAATACAAACAAGCATAAAAGTAACCAACTTTGGGTAATTGCGTCACCTAAAAACCCGATAAATAATTGCCAACAGACTCAAGTATGAAAGTTAAGAAATTACCTTACCTCTAAACCCGACTAATGTTTACCAATGGACTCAAGCATAAAAGCGACTAATTTGAGTAATTGCCTCACCTATAAACCCGACCAATGTTTATCAATAGAATATCAAAGTAACAAACTTTGATCAATTTCCTCACCTACAAAAGCCGAACAATATTTACCAATAGACTCGAAAATAAAAGCTTCCAATTTTAAGGTATTGCCTTACCTATAAATCTGACTAATGTTTACTCAGAGACTCGAACATAAAAGTGGCCAAGTTTGAGAAATTGCTTCCTTTATAAACCCGACCAATGTTTGCCAATAGCCTCGACCATAAAAGCAACCAACTTTAATCTATTGCCTCAACTATAAACCCAGGCAAATTTTACCAATAGACTCAAGCATAAAATCGACCAACTATAAGCAATTGCCTCATCTATAAACACTACCAATAATTATTAACTGACTCAAGCATAAAAGTGACCATGTTTGTGCTAATGATCCATCTATAAATCCAACAAATGTTCAATAATAGACTCGATCATAAAAGTGACCAACGTTGAGAAATTGCCTCACCTATATAACCTACCAACGTTTACCGATGGACTTAAGCACAAAAACGACTAACTTTGAGCAATTTTCTCGCGTATAAATCCGACCAGTGTTTACCAACAGACTCAAGAATAAAAGCGATCAGTTTTGATATATTGCCTTACCTATAAAACCGACGAAAACTTACCAACAGACTTTAGCAAATAAACGATCAACTTTAAGCAACTGCCTTAACTATAAACCAGACCAAAGATTACCAATAGACTCGAACATAAAAGTGACCAACTTTGAGCGATTGCCTCATCTATAAGCTCGTTAAATGCTTACAAATAGACTCAGGCATACAAGCTATCACCTTTGAGCAATTGCCTTACCTATAAATCCAATCAAAGTTTACCAATAGACTCAAACATAAAAGTGACCAACTTTAAATCTATGTACCTTACTAATACCGATGGACTCAAGCACGAAAACGACTAACTTTGAGCAACTGTCTCGTTTATTAACCCGAGCAAGACTCAAGCTTAGCAGCGACCTACTTTGAGCAATTACCCCACCTATAAACCCGATAAATGTTTACCAATCGACTGAAGCATAAAAGCGACCAAATTTGAGCAACTGCTTCACATATAAACCGGGAAATATTTACTTTGAATTCAATCGTGAAACCGACCAACTTTAAGAAATTGCTTTCTCATTGACTGAACAGCCAATGCTAATTTCGAAATGTTGAAATTTGATATAAACTTTTCTATAAACGAAGATGTTTGAGGAAAATCAGTTTCTCACGTCTACTGTTATCGCTCTTTCCAGTACTGACGGGTCTTTCCTTCGATTAAAATAGCGTGGAAGATCAACATCTTGATTATGTAATTATTTCTTTTCGAGTTACATGTGCTATCAATCTTAGTTATTTCTACTGGTAAAACTTCCCAGGTAGTATGATTCCTGCTTTTTGCTACAGTTCTTTGTGATTGTTTAGCGCCAGGCCACGATGTTCGAAGAAAGATGGTCCTCTTTGAGGCAAACAGAGTTCGTTTGCTCGAAGCCACTTTTAATCATTGATCTAAGAAAGTTGTTTTTATATAGTTGAGAGTTTAGATCTGTGGTTCTTAACCTTTTTGGCCTTAGGCCAACTTTGAAATAGTTTTCATGTCTCAGGCAAACCCTGTATAAAAAATGATTATATACAATTATTAATATTTATATTTTTTACATTTTTTGTAGTAATTCACGTTATAAACATTATATATATATATATGCACTCGTTCTATACTCGAATATGTCACTAAGTGATAGACAATCCGCCACGTACAGATCCTGACCATTCCACTGAATCACTCAAGGGTACACGAATCAGTCACGTGAGGTCCTGCCAATTCGAGTGAATCATTGAAGTGTACACGAATCCGCCTTGTACATATCCCGTCCATTCCAGTGAATCACTCAAGGTTACACGAATCCGCCACATAGAGGTCCTGTCCATTGAAGTGAATCACTCAAGGATACACGAATCCGCCACGTAAGGTCCTGTCCATTCGAGTGAATCACTGAAGGGTACACGAATCCGCCACGTAAGGTCCTGTCCATTCGAGTGAATCACTCAAGGGTACACGAATCCGCCACGTAAGGTCCTGTCCATTCGAGTTAATCGCTGAAGGGTACACGAATCCGCCACGTAAGGTCCTGTCCATTCGAGTGAATCGCTGAAGTGTACATGAATCCGCCACGTAAGGTCCTGTCCATTCGAGTGAATCGCTGAAGTGTACACGAATCCGCCACGTAAGGTCCTGTCCATTCGAGTGAATCACTGAGGGGTACACGAATCCGCCACGTAAGGTCCTGTCCATTCGAGTGAATCACTGAAGGGTACACGAATCTGCCACGTAAGGTCCTGTCCATTCGAGTGAATCGCTGAAGGGTACACAAATCCGCCACTTAAGGCCCTGTCCATTCGAGTGAATCACTCAAGGGTACACGAATCCGCTACATAGATGTCCTGTCTATTCCAGTGAATCACTCAAATGTACACTAATCTGTCATATAAGGTCCTGTCCATTCGAGTGAATCGCTGAAGGGTACACGAATCCGCCACGTACAGGTCCTGTCTACTAACCAATAAAGGCGGTTTCACCTTGGCGTCATATAATCAGTCAGTTAAGTGCCATACGTAATACACGCTTAGGTGATCATCTCTCGAAAGAAACATGACTGACTGGACAGAAGTTTATCCTGCAATAGGTTGCAATTACATTTTTTTGATAAACTGGTTGCCAACCAAGGCTATATAATTTAATCTGTCATGTTATTTAACCTATATCTTTTTCTTATTTTCTTCTATATGTATTGAGTCCTTTCATATAGGAGGAAATGTATCAGATAACAGTCCATTATTATTTTCTTTTAAGAAGCCATTTTCTCTTGCTTCAAGACTCTTCTTCATCTATGAGGATATTGTCCAGCATTCACTGCAATATAGGAGGACTGATTTTTCTTTGAATAAGCACATTTCTGTTACTTGAAGTCTCTTCATCTGTGAGGAGATTGTCCAGCATTCACTGCCATATAGGAGGACTGATATTACATAACAGTTCAGCACTCTTTTCTTTGTGGAAGCACATTTCTGTTGCTTTAAGTCTCTTCTTCATCTGTGAGGAGATTGTCCAGCATTCACTGCCATATAGGAGGACTGATATTACATAACAGTTCAGCACTCTTTTCTTTGTGGAAGCACATTTCTGTTGCTTTAAGTCTCTTCTTCATCTGTTAGGAGATTGTCCATCATTCACTGCCATAGAGGAGGACATATATTACATAACAGTTCAGGACTCTTTTCTTTGTAGAAGCACATTTCTTTTGATTTAAGTCTCTTCTTCATTTGTGAAGAGATTGTCCATTCGCTGCCATATAGGAGAACATATACAGTCACGATCAAAAATTTAAGACCACTTAAAAATCTTTAAAAAGAAATTTTTTTTTACGGATAGATTTTAAACTCCTCCCACTTAAGGTTACCAATACTACAATCTAAAAGGTTATGGAAACAAAAAGCTACATTCCAAACATTTTATTCAGAAATTTACATTTTTATAAAATGAGGCGATTTACACATGATCAAAATTATAAGACCAGAGACAAAAATTATACGAAATTGTACAAAAAGTGTATGAAAATATTCAACAACCAAATTTAATAATGAAGTCTACCTCCACTGCTTTTGATGATTTCAAAGATTCTGTCGGGCATGCTAGAAATAAGCGTTTCCATTAAGGTGCGGGAGATGTTGCTCCAGCTTCTGAAGATGGCTTCACGAAGTTCATTTTTTGTTGAATATTGTTTGCCATTTCGATAAACATCTCTTGTCATCCGTCCCCAAACATTTTCAATTGGGTTCAAGTCTGGTGAGCATGCAGGATGTCCCAAGAGATGGACCCCATTTTCTTGTAGAAAGGTCAAGGTCCGTCTTGCAGCGTGGATTGCAGCATTATCCTGTTAGAATAACCATCCATCCCCATACAAACGATGGCCCTCCGTCATCAAAAATGCTTTTTGTAGCATGCTAACATAACCAGCCTCTGTCTGACGACCCTGCACCACCTGGAGCTCCATCGTTCCTCTGTAAGAAAAGGCACCTCATAACATTAGGGACCCTCCACCACTATGACTGTGGAGACAATTTCAGAAGACATGTTTTTCTTATGCCAATATCGTTGGAAGCCATCAGGACCATCTAGATTGAATTTTTTCTCATCAGAAACAGGACTTTCTTCCACTTCTCAAGATTCCATGTTTGGTATTCACGACCAAACTTTAAGCGGTCCACCTTGTGACGTGGAAGCAGACGAGGAATTTGTTTACGCTTTTTATTTATCATGCCTTTTTGTCGTAAATGTCGTCTGATGGTTACGGGACTGCAATCAGCATCTGTAACTGCCTTAATTTGACTAGAAGCAAGTCCCCCGTCTTATTCTCCTACTCAATGAAGTAGAAATTTTTGGGGGCCTACCAGAGGATTTTGCTTTTCCATAATTCTCACTGTTTTTTAGAAAGTTGCAAATCACAGTTTTACTGCGATTTACCTTAGCTGCGATCGCCCGTTGTGACAAACCTTGCTTATGGAATTCTAGAATTCGAGAACGCTCAACTTTGGTAAGTTTGCTTGCTTTAGGCATGGTAACACCTTTACGCAGTGATTGCTAATCTCTAACTGAACTAAAAACATTGGAATTACCATAGCTCTAACAATTTATACCGCTGGTCTTATAATTTTGATCATGTGTAAAAAGTTTTATTAAAATATAAATTTCTGAATAAAATTTTTGAAATGTAGCTTTTTGTTTTCATAAACTTTTAGATTGTAGTATTGGTAACCTTAAGTGGGAGGAGTTTAAAATCTATCCGTTAAAAAAAAAAAAAATCTTTTTGAAGTTTTTTAAGTGGTCTTAAATTTTTGATCGAGAGTGTATCACATTAACAATCCAGTAATCTTTTCTTTGTTTCAGACAAACACCGGTTAAAAAACACCGGTTTAGACATTTCTGGACGTGTTTTGCATCGCGTATGCCACCCGTATGATAGTCTCGATCCGATAGTGTCGCGTATGCCACCCGTATGATAGTCTCGATCCGATAGCGTCGCGTATGCCACCCGTATGATAGTCTCGATCCGATAGCGTCCGCCCGTATGCCACCCGTATGATAGTCTCGATCCGATAGCGTCGCGTATGCCACCCGTATGATAGTCTCGATCCGATGAGGCTGTTTTAATTTTAGTCTAACGGTTAAATCCAAACAATTTTTGTCTATTTACATTATTCGAACTGTTGCCTCTGTCTTTATTGTCATATTTACGACGTTTCGGCCTCTTCAGGCGTTGTCAGTGGAAATTTATTTAGTCCGCAGGGGAAAATTGTTCTATTTTCTTTTTCAGGATATGTCAGTTTCTGTTAATTTCCTTTAGTAAATTTTTGGTATTCGTGGGGAATCCTGGAAACTAACTTCGAGAGATGAGTCGACTATGAAAAATGTCTTTGTTACTTAGTGAAATGGACATTATTGGAATTCGATAAAGTCAATAAAGTTTTATTATTTCTTGGAATAAGTGCGGCCAACATTCAGCATTGACGCAATTGTTATTCATGACTTTCCCGCTTGATGGCTTTATCGGTTGTCGGCAAATCAGAAATTCATTTGCAATTGAATGACGTCAGTGTCGAATTACTGTTAGAAATCTCTTCAAAATAAGAATCATCATTAACAGGCTTTTCACACTACTGAACGTAAAGTACCCACCCACGACAGGTACATCGTGGTTTTTAACTATTTTTTTATCAAAAATATACGAGCACGCTTAAATTCATATTGTCGAGGAACTAAGAAAAAAAGGATTGTCAGAGCAGTTGCCATGAAAAGGAAGAAAGGAAGCCACGTCATAGTCAGGATGAATTACATTGCTGAACCTCCTTTTGGATTTTGTCGAGAACCCCAAGATGAATAGCAGGACCACCCAACCAGATATGGTAACAGTATTCAATTCACGGATGAATGGTGGATTTATAAATGTGCAAAATGGATTCTGTTGAGAAAAACCTCCTGGTTTGACGCAGTGACACAACCATCCAAGCAGTAGATGCGGCTATAGATTTGATGTAGTCATTCCATTTGAAGTCGTTTGAGTGAGTGAGGCCAAAGAGGCAAAGTGTGTTGCTCTCTAGGAGATTAGTGTCATCTATTCTGATGGTTGGCAGATTCCAGAAACTGTTGAGGTGATTTCTAAGAATTAACACATCACTCAGTAAATACCGAGCATAACTACTAAACAACAGCTTTTAGGCAAAATTCGACTTTATTCGATTTTATCACGTTGGTGAGAAAGTGACTGAAGAGGAGTCCGGATCTATTATATTGCAGATTCTTCTTTTGGATTTTGTTGAGAATCTAAAGATGAATAGCAGGAACACCCACATCAGATATGGCAACAGTATTCAATGCACGGACGAATGGTAGATTTATAAATGTGCAAGATGGATTCTGACGAGAACCTGGAGATGAATAGCAGGAACACTCGACCAGATATGGCAACTGTATTCAATGCAAGGATGAATGGTAGATTTATAAATGTGCAAGATGGATTCTGACGAGAACCTGGGGATGAATAGCAGGAACACCCAACCAGATATGGCAACAGTATTTAATGCACGGACGAATGGTAGATTTAAAAAATGTGCAAGATGGATTCTGACGAGAACCTGGAGATGAATAGCAGGAACACTCGACCAGATATGGCAACTGTATTCAATGCAAGGATGAATGGTAGATTTATAAATGTGCAAGATGGATTCTGACGAGAACCTGGGGATGAATAGCAGGAACACCCAACCAGATATGGCAACAGTATTTAATGCACGGACGAATGGTAGATTTAAAAAATGTGCAAGATGGATTCTGACGAGAACCTGGAGATGAATAGCAGGAACACTCGACCAGATATGGCAACTGTATTCAATGCAAGGATGAATGGTAGATTTATAAATGTGCAAGATGGATTCTGACGAGAACCTGGAGATGAATAGCAGGAACACTCGACCAGATATGGCAACAGTATTCAATGCACGGACGAATGGTAGATTTATAAATGTGCAAGATGGATTCTGACGAGAACCTGGAGATGAATAGCAGGAACACTCGACCAGATATGGCAACAGTATTTAATGCACGGACGAATGGTAGATTTAAAAAATGTGCAAGATGGATTCTGACGAGAACCTGGAGATGAATAGCAGGAACACTCGACCAGATATGGCAACTGTATTCAATGCAAGGATGAATGGTAGATTTATAAATGTGCAAGATGGATTCTGACGAGAACCTGGAGATGAATAGCAGGAACACTCGACCAGATATGGCAACAGTATTCAATGCACGGACGAATGGTAGATTTATAAATGGGCAAGATGGATTCTGACGAGAACCTGGAGATGAATAGCAGGAACACTCGACCAGATATGGCAACAGTATTTAATGCACGGACGAATGGTAGATTTAAAAAATGTGCAAGATGGATTCTGACGAGAACCTGGAGATGAATAGCAGGAACACTCGACCAGATATGGCAACTGTATTCAATGCAAGGATGAATGGTAGATTTATAAATGTGCAAGATGGATTCTGACGAGAACCTGGAGATGAATAGCAGGAACACTCGACCAGATATGGCAACAGTATTCAATGCACGGACGAATGGTAGATTTATAAATGGGCAAGATGGATTCTGACGAGAACCTGGAGATGAATAGCAGGAACACTCGACCAGATATGGCAACAGTATTTAATGCACGGACGAATGGTAGATTTAAAAAATGTGCAAGATGGATTCTGACGAGAACCTGGAGATGAATAGCAGGAACACTCGACCAGATATGGCAACTGTATTCAATGCAAGGATGAATGGTAGATTTATAAATGTGCAAGATGGATTCTGACGAGAACCTGGAGATGAATAGCAGGAACACTCGACCAGATATGGCAACAGTATTCAATGCACGGACGAATGGTAGATTTATAAATGGGCAAGATGGATTCTGACGAGAACCTGGAGATGAATAGCAGGAACACTCGACCAGATATGGCAACAGTATTCAATGCACGGACGAATGGTAGATTTATAAATGGGCAAGATGGATTCTGACGAGAACCTGGAGATGAATAGCAGGAACACTCGACCAGATATGGCAACTGTATTCAATGCAAGGATGAATGGTAGATTTATAAATGTGCAAGATGGATTCTGACGAGAACCTGGAGATGAATAGCAGGAACACTCGACCAGATATGGCAACAGTATTCAATGCACGGACGAATGGTAGATTTATAAATGGGCAAGATGGATTCTGACGAGAACCTGGAGATGAATAGCAGGAACACTCGACCAGATATGGCAACAGTATTCAATGCACGGACGAATGGTAGATTTATAAATGGGCAAGATGGATTCTGACGAGAACCTGGAGATGAATAGCAGGAACACTCGACCAGATATGGCAACTGTATTCAATGCACGGACGAATGGTAGATTTATAAATGGGCAAGATGGATTCTGACGAGAACCTGGAGATGAATAGCAGGAACACTCGACCAGATATGGCAACTGTATTCAATGCAAGGATGAATGGTAGATTTATAAATGTGCAAGATGGATTCTGACGAGAACCTGGAGATGAATAGCAGGAACACTCGACCAGATATGGCAACAGTATTCAATGCACGGACGAATGGTAGATTTATAAATGGGCAAGATGGATTCTGACGAGAACCTGGAGATGAATAGCAGGAACACTCGACCAGATATGGCAACAGTATTTAATGCACGGACGAATGGTAGATTTAAAAAATGTGCAAGATGGATTCTGACGAGAACCTGGAGATGAATAGCAGGAACACTCGACCAGATATGGCAACTGTATTCAATGCAAGGATGAATGGTAGATTTATAAATGTGCAAGATGGATTCTGACGAGAACCTGGAGATGAATAGCAGGAACACTCGACCAGATATGGCAACAGTATTCAATGCACGGACGAATGGTAGATTTATAAATGGGCAAGATGGATTCTGACGAGAACCTGGAGATGAATAGCAGGAACACTCGACCAGATATGGCAACAGTATTCAATGCACGGACGAATGGTAGATTTATAAATGGGCAAGATGGATTCTGACGAGAACCTGGAGATGAATAGCAGGAACACTCGACCAGATATGGCAACAGTATTCAATGCACGGACGAATGGTAGATTTATAAATGGGCAAGATGGATTCTGACGAGAACCTGGAGATGAATAGCAGGAACACTCGACCAGATATGGCAACAGTATTTAATGCACGGACGAATGGTAGATTTAAAAAATGTGCAAGATGGATTCTGACGAGAACCTGGAGATGAATAGCAGGAACACTCGACCAGATATGGCAACTGTATTCAATGCAAGGATGAATGGTAGATTTATAAATGTGCAAGATGGATTCTGACGAGAACCTGGAGATGAATAGCAGGAACACTCGACCAGATATGGCAACAGTATTCAATGCACGGACGAATGGTAGATTTATAAATGGGCAAGATGGATTCTGACGAGAACCTGGAGATGAATAGCAGGAACACTCGACCAGATATGGCAACAGTATTCAATGCACGGACGAATGGTAGATTTATAAATGGGCAAGATGGATTCTGACGAGAACCTGGAGATGAATAGCAGGAACACTCGACCAGATATGGCAACTGTATTCAATGCACGGACGAATGGTAGATTTATAAATGGGCAAGATGGATTCTGACGAGAACCTGGAGATGAATAGCAGGAACACTCGACCAGATATGGCAACAGTATTCAATGCACGGACGAATGGTAGATTTATAAATGGGCAAGATGGATTCTGACGAGAACCTGGAGATGAATAGCAGGAACACTCGACCAGATATGGCAACAGTATTTAATGCACGGACGAATGGTAGATTTAAAAAATGTGCAAGATGGATTCTGACGAGAACCTGGAGATGAATAGCAGGAACACTCGACCAGATATGGCAACTGTATTCAATGCAAGGATGAATGGTAGATTTATAAATGTGCAAGATGGATTCTGACGAGAACCTGGAGATGAATAGCAGGAACACTCGACCAGATATGGCAACAGTATTCAATGCACGGACGAATGGTAGATTTATAAATGGGCAAGATGGATTCTGACGAGAACCTGGAGATGAATAGCAGGAACACTCGACCAGATATGGCAACAGTATTTAATGCACGGACGAATGGTAGATTTAAAAAATGTGCAAGATGGATTCTGACGAGAACCTGGAGATGAATAGCAGGAACACTCGACCAGATATGGCAACTGTATTCAATGCAAGGATGAATGGTAGATTTATAAATGTGCAAGATGGATTCTGACGAGAACCTGGAGATGAATAGCAGGAACACTCGACCAGATATGGCAACAGTATTCAATGCACGGACGAATGGTAGATTTATAAATGGGCAAGATGGATTCTGACGAGAACCTGGAGATGAATAGCAGGAACACTCGACCAGATATGGCAACAGTATTTAATGCACGGACGAATGGTAGATTTAAAAAATGTGCAAGATGGATTCTGACGAGAACCTGGAGATGAATAGCAGGAACACTCGACCAGATATGGCAACTGTATTCAATGCAAGGATGAATGGTAGATTTATAAATGTGCAAGATGGATTCTGACGAGAACCTGGAGATGAATAGCAGGAACACTCGACCAGATATGGCAACAGTATTCAATGCACGGACGAATGGTAGATTTATAAATGGGCAAGATGGATTCTGACGAGAACCTGGAGATGAATAGCAGGAACACTCGACCAGATATGGCAACAGTATTTAATGCACGGACGAATGGTAGATTTAAAAAATGTGCAAGATGGATTCTGACGAGAACCTGGAGATGAATAGCAGGAACACTCGACCAGATATGGCAACTGTATTCAATGCAAGGATGAATGGTAGATTTATAAATGTGCAAGATGGATTCTGACGAGAACCTGGAGATGAATAGCAGGAACACTCGACCAGATATGGCAACAGTATTCAATGCACGGACGAATGGTAGATTTATAAATGTGCAAGATGGATTCTGACGAGAACCTGGAGATGAATAGCAGGAACACTCGACCAGATATGGCAACAGTATTCAATGCACGGACGAATGGTAGATTTAAAAATGGGCAAGATGGATTCTGACGAGAACCTGGAGATGAATAGCAGGAACACTCGACCAGATATGGCAACAGTATTCAATGCACGGACGAATGGTAGATTTATAAATGGGCAAGATGGATTCTGACGAGAACCTGGAGATGAATAGCAGGAACACTCGACCAGATATGGCAACAGTATTCAATGCACGGACGAATGGTAGATTTATAAATGGGCAAGATGGATTCTGACGAGAACCTGGAGATGAATAGCAGGAACACTCGACCAGATATGGCAACAGTATTCAATGCACGGACGAATGGTAGATTTATAAATGTGCAAGATGGATTCTGACGAGAACCTGGAGATGAATAGCAGGAACACTCGACCAGATATGGCAACAGTATTCAATGCACGGACGAATGGTAGATTTATAAATGGGCAAGATGGATTCTGACGAGAACCTGGAGATGAATAGCAGGAACACTCGACCAGATATGGCAACAGTATTCAATGCACGGACGAATGGTAGATTTATAAATGTGCAAGATGGATTCTGACGAGAACCTGGAGATGAATAGCAGGAACACTCGACCAGATATGGCAACAGTATTCAATGCACGGACGAATGGTAGATTTAAAAATGGGCAAGATGGATTCTGACGAGAACCTGGAGATGAATAGCAGGAACACTCGACCAGATATGGCAACAGTATTCAATGCACGGACGAATGGTAGATTTATAAATGGGCAAGATGGATTCTGACGAGAACCTGGAGATGAATAGCAGGAACACTCGACCAGATATGGCAACAGTATTCAATGCACGGACGAATGGTAGATTTATAAATGGGCAAGATGGATTCTGACGAGAACCTGGAGATGAATAGCAGGAACACTCGACCAGATATGGCAACAGTATTTAATGCACGGACGAATGGTAGATTTAAAAAATGTGCAAGATGGATTCTGACGAGAACCTGGAGATGAATAGCAGGAACACTCGACCAGATATGGCAACTGTATTCAATGCAAGGATGAATGGTAGATTTATAAATGTGCAAGATGGATTCTGACGAGAACCTGGAGATGAATAGCAGGAACACTCGACCAGATATGGCAACAGTATTCAATGCACGGACGAATGGTAGATTTATAAATGGGCAAGATGGATTCTGACGAGAACCTGGAGATGAATAGCAGGAACACTCGACCAGATATGGCAACAGTATTTAATGCACGGACGAATGGTAGATTTAAAAAATGTGCAAGATGGATTCTGACGAGAACCTGGAGATGAATAGCAGGAACACTCGACCAGATATGGCAACTGTATTCAATGCAAGGATGAATGGTAGATTTATAAATGTGCAAGATGGATTCTGACGAGAACCTGGAGATGAATAGCAGGAACACTCGACCAGATATGGCAACAGTATTCAATGCACGGACGAATGGTAGATTTATAAATGGGCAAGATGGATTCTGACGAGAACCTGGAGATGAATAGCAGGAACACTCGACCAGATATGGCAACAGTATTCAATGCACGGACGAATGGTAGATTTATAAATGGGCAAGATGGATTCTGACGAGAACCTGGAGATGAATAGCAGGAACACTCGACCAGATATGGCAACAGTATTTAATGCACGGACGAATGGTAGATTTAAAAAATGTGCAAGATGGATTCTGACGAGAACCTGGAGATGAATAGCAGGAACACTCGACCAGATATGGCAACTGTATTCAATGCAAGGATGAATGGTAGATTTATAAATGTGCAAGATGGATTCTGACGAGAACCTGGAGATGAATAGCAGGAACACTCGACCAGATATGGCAACAGTATTCAATGCACGGACGAATGGTAGATTTATAAATGGGCAAGATGGATTCTGACGAGAACCTGGAGATGAATAGCAGGAACACTCGACCAGATATGGCAACAGTATTTAATGCACGGACGAATGGTAGATTTAAAAAATGTGCAAGATGGATTCTGACGAGAACCTGGAGATGAATAGCAGGAACACTCGACCAGATATGGCAACTGTATTCAATGCAAGGATGAATGGTAGATTTATAAATGTGCAAGATGGATTCTGACGAGAACCTGGAGATGAATAGCAGGAACACTCGACCAGATATGGCAACAGTATTCAATGCACGGACGAATGGTAGATTTATAAATGGGCAAGATGGATTCTGACGAGAACCTGGAGATGAATAGCAGGAACACTCGACCAGATATGGCAACAGTATTCAATGCACGGACGAATGGTAGATTTAAAAATGGGCAAGATGGATTCTGACGAGAACCTGGAGATGAATAGCAGGAACACTCGACCAGATATGGCAACAGTATTCAATGCACGGACGAATGGTAGATTTATAAATGGGCAAGATGGATTCTGACGAGAACCTGGAGATGAATAGCAGGAACACTCGACCAGATATGGCAACAGTATTCAATGCACGGACGAATGGTAGATTTATAAATGGGCAAGATGGATTCTGACGAGAACCTGGAGATGAATAGCAGGAACACTCGACCAGATATGGCAACAGTATTCAATGCACGGACGAATGGTAGATTTATAAATGTGCAAGATGGATTCTGACGAGAACCTGGAGATGAATAGCAGGAACACTCGACCAGATATGGCAACAGTATTCAATGCACGGACGAATGGTAGATTTATAAATGGGCAAGATGGATTCTGACGAGAACCTGGAGATGAATAGCAGGAACACTCGACCAGATATGGCAACAGTATTCAATGCACGGACGAATGGTAGATTTATAAATGTGCAAGATGGATTCTGACGAGAACCTGGAGATGAATAGCAGGAACACTCGACCAGATATGGCAACAGTATTCAATGCACGGACGAATGGTAGATTTAAAAATGGGCAAGATGGATTCTGACGAGAACCTGGAGATGAATAGCAGGAACACTCGACCAGATATGGCAACAGTATTCAATGCACGGACGAATGGTAGATTTATAAATGGGCAAGATGGATTCTGACGAGAACCTGGAGATGAATAGCAGGAACACTCGACCAGATATGGCAACAGTATTCAATGCACGGACGAATGGTAGATTTATAAATGGGCAAGATGGATTCTGACGAGAACCTGGAGATGAATAGCAGGAACACTCGACCAGATATGGCAACAGTATTCAATGCACGGACGAATGGTAGATTTATAAATGGGCAAGATGGATTCTGACGAGAACCTGGAGATGAATAGCAGGAACACTCGACCAGATATGGCAACAGTATTCAATGCACGGACGAATGGTAGATTTATAAATGTGCAAGATGGATTCTGACGAGAACCTGGAGATGAATAGCAGGAACACTCGACCAGATATGGCAACAGTATTCAATGCACGGACGAATGGTAGATTTATAAATGGGCAAGATGGATTCTGACGAGAACCTGGAGATGAATAGCAGGAACACTCGACCAGATATGGCAACAGTATTTAATGCACGGACGAATGGTAGATTTAAAAAATGTGCAAGATGGATTCTGACGAGAACCTGGAGATGAATAGCAGGAACACTCGACCAGATATGGCAACTGTATTCAATGCAAGGATGAATGGTAGATTTATAAATGTGCAAGATGGATTCTGACGAGAACCTGGAGATGAATAGCAGGAACACTCGACCAGATATGGCAACAGTATTCAATGCACGGACGAATGGTAGATTTGTAAATGTGCTAGATGGTCTCGCTGGTACTGTCGCCATGCTCGTAATATTGGTCCGTGATTTAACATTTTATTTTTGTCGGTGAATTAGTTACGCTTAGGATTAAACGAAATGGTGCCTGGTCGTTACGTAGTTAGGTAACCGATTAGGAAATTCTGCTGCTGTAAGCATGGATGTTCAGTTCGTGTTATCGACAATGGTTCGAAATTGTAAATCGGAGAGCCGAGTTCAAATTCCATTGGGGTACGTGATATTCAATTAGGTGCAAGTACAGTTGGGCGCTCATGAACTACAAAAGAACATGATCACCCAAGCTGGTTACATCCTCCCCTATCAACAGACTTTGTGGCCGGCGTGGTAGGGTAATGACGCATTCTTCTTCGTGAACGGGACCTGTTGAAGGGCATTGTCCAACAAAGGATATTCACAGGCTGAGAAAAAAGGTTATTAAACAAAATGTTAGTTAGTCTGATGTTTCGGTAGACTTGTTTTGTAATCCTCTCATCAGGCAAAGAACATGTTACATGTGTTTGATCATCTTGCCTAAAAACGAAAATTCAACGCACGCGTACCATATGCCTTAATTGTAGGCATAAAAGCCTGGACGTAACGCGGCATACCGAAACAAAATCTTCCGCGCAGGCTAAGGGTAGAAGACTTTCGCCAACGCGACATTAATCTTTTTTTGGGAAAAATAAAGACAGGGACATTTTGACATACCTCGAATAAATATAGAATGATGGTAAGAAAGGTTGATCAAGATTTAATAGATTGCCTGATGTTCCACTGTTTAGGCTATTCGGACCATAGAGTTTACTTGGCCTAGAATGGCTGGACACTGAAAATTCAATCTGTTTTTACTGGACAGACGGTACTTTCGGAAACAGCTAACTTAGAATAAGTGATGGGAGAGGTTTAAGGATAGGGTTAGATCTTTCATCGCCGAATATAGCCAACGACTCGCTCTAGATAATGCTAAATTTATGAAGACACTCAACCTGTCTTAATTGGACAGACGGGACTTCCGGAAACAGCTAACCTAGAATAAGTGATGGCAAAGGTCTAAGGATATGATTAGGTCTTACATCGCCTAATATTGCCAACGACTCGCTCTAGATAATGCTAAATTTATGAAGACACTCACATGTAGTCTGTTCCAGTCAGAGGCTTGGAGGAATGCCCTGGAGATGAGTTTAAATTGGCAGGCTCTTGAGCAGGCGGCTAGCGAGCGCTACGTGAGTCTAATAATTAGACATAGATTAGACAAAATGCCTGGTAAAACGGTGAATATGAGCTCAGAATTTCATAAGAAAGAGATATGACGAGGTTCTGATAGTTATATTTGAGGAGACGAATTCCGGAGAGTAGTACTCTGAGGTTGATCAAGGACATGACATATGCGAGGCGTTTGGGCGACATTTCGAGAACCGGTTTACCAAGGAACCAGGTATCTGTGGTGAAGATTTTTGCAGCTATTTGGTTGATTTTCCTCGGTTTTTGCCGACTGAAGCGATTTGCTGGTAGGGGAAGATCACAGAGGGTGATGTTTTCTTGGCATTGAAATGGGTCGGCAGTGGCAAGTCTCTGGTTGATGGTCTGTCCTACGAATTGTACTGGAGGCTGTCGCACACTTTTGTGAGTTTGAGATTTTGAACAAGATCCTGACGGGGCGTTTGCAGTCAGTTGCCGGGATTCTGTTATGACCTGAACAGACATGTGCTGTGAAAGGACGAACAATTCAGAGCAACCGGTATCTGATCCATACGGTCCTAGATGGTGTAACAGACGACTATTAAGCTGTGCTGATCAATTTACATCAGTCCAAGAAGTTCGGTAGGGTCGACGATCAGTACCTGGTTGCTGTCAAGAAGGTCACCGGATTCAAACACGATTTCTGCCTCCTATATCGCCTCTCCAGTGTTGTGGTTCCAGGTGAACGGAAAGCTACCGAGCGGTTATTGCCTGATTCGCTCGGTTTGTCAGTGTTGTTCACTGTCGTTCTTACTTTACGCTTTGGCATTGGAGCCTCTCCAATGTCGGCTGAAGACAGGGCGTTCAGTCCGGCCCTATGTGTAATCGCTGTCCTTGGGGGTACTCAAGCCAGGGTTTCCGCGTATGGCGATGACGTATCCATTTTCGGTGTTGTGCCACAGCAATACTGATGTGGCACAGAAGGCGCTTGAGCGGCACGGAAAAGTCACGGAGGGTAGGCAAGATTAAACGCAACAAGTCATCCGATTATGTTTAGAGGCCCGGAAGTGGATTAGTTGGACTGACAGACTCGTATGTATTATTAGAGTGTGGTTTGGGCCCAGGCTCCAGCAGGAGAAGAATTTGTTGGAGGTACAGGCAAAGGTCGCAGTGCCCTTCCAGGATTGACTCTGAAGGCAGTTGTCCGTGTAGTGTAGGGCAGAGGTGTGCGCCACTAACGTATTTTCCCCATCCTTTACAAGTTGTCTGTACGGAATGTGAAAAGGCGACCGAGAGCTTGCTCTCCTCCCTCTTGCGAAGTGGTGATAAGGATGTGATTGACAGAGCAATGTGCCCATTGTCCGTGTTATTGGGCGGGGGGTTGCTGGGTATGCCACAGTTAGCGAGTCACCGACACACATCGAGGCTGGCTTTCCTATGCTGCGCGTTGCCAGAAGATTCGATTTTGAAGAAGAGCGTTAAGGACACTTTCCGTAGCCTTAGCATCACTCTTCGTTTCTTTTGATTTCGACGTCATGAATGGTTGCAATCTTGCGATACAAACGCTAGTCTTATCAGGATCTGGTCGTATTCTTTAGGTATCAGCTCAAAATGAAGATCGGAACTGATAGAAAGCCCTTGTTACCGACAGATTTCAACGAAAGGTGGGTAAAAGTGGCGAGCTTGGTTCGAGTGAACGGGGATATCCTTGATTTTCTTTTTTTTTTAAGTCACCTTTGACGCTAGGGAGTGGTTTCCTGGCGAACCCGCTCATAGTTGAGATAGACTCCTTTTGTTTACGTAGCTAATGTGAGTAAGTGTTGGTTTTTGCTTGCCTGTTCGAACTACATTTTGTCTCCAATAACTCTAACGCAGTCATGTAATTAACTGCTGAATGACTTTCTGCGTAGATTAAACAAATTTCGGTCTATTTTCGGTTGATTTTCTTCCTTTACTGAAACTTTCGGTTATTTACTTCCTGTAATGAAAGTAATACGCTATTGTATTTCTACGCGTATTACTTTCATTACAGGAAGTAAATATCCGGAAAATTCAGTAAAGGAAGTAAATCGACCGAAATTTATTGCCTACGCAGAACGTCATTCTGCAGTTAATTACATGACTTCGTGAGAGTTACGGGAGAGAAAAATTGCGAGATATAGTTCGTTTTTTTTATTTTTTTATTGACTTTCAGGTAAAAATGGTAGGTTTCTTCAATAACTAATTGTTGATTTGAGTTCAGCATATGCATGCACGGAAATAATGCTATTTTGAATAAATTAGATGGGAGCGAATTCACTGAACATTTTAGAGTACAAATCCCAACCAAGCAGACGAATAAAAACAATGATAGGAAACGAAACATTATCTAGTTCAATCTACTATTTAACTTAGAAGTAAAAACCAAAATAGGACAATTTTTAAAAAAAATAATCGATAAAGACTTCTCAAAAAGCTCAAAATTAAACAAAATTTAAATAGGAATTCAATTATATTGAGTTATAGCCGTATTTGTAATTTAGAAAATTGCAATAAAAACAAAACGCTATAAACCTAAATAAAAACGTACAAGACAAGACAATTAACAAGGAATGTAACTGTCAGTCAGTTAAGTGTCATACGTGATACACGCTTGGGCGATCATGTCTCGAAAGAGACATGACTGACTGGGCAGAAGATTATCCAGCAGTAGGTTGCCATTGCTTTCTGCGGTAGACTGGTTGCCGACCAAGGTTATGGAACCCAGTCTGTCCTGTTATTTAACCCATAACTGGAAGGAAGAGACGGATTAATACCTTTCGCAAGGGTATTTGCGCGTAAGTAAATACAATGGATTCAACTGGAATTCGAACTCGGCTCCCCGGTTTCTCGTTCCGAGCAGATATCCACTGTACCACAAAGCATATACTAACTGTAGGGACAAAAATAAGTGCCTACGCAACGGACTTTGTAATGCAAAAGTAGCATAAGAATAACCATAAGTCTACATTTAAATTGGAAAACCTAAAGAATTGTACACAACTGGCTAGCCAAATGTGGAAATTAAAAGAACCTGATTTCACTTGGAGCATAGTAAAAACAGCCAAACCTTACAATGTTGGTAAAGTATGCAAATTATGACAGGAGGAAAAATTGGCTATTATGCAGTTCCCTGACAAAAAACAATTACTAAATGAAAGAACATAAATTATGTCGAAACGTAACCATACCAACAAATACCTATTGGAATCATAGAAAGTATTCTAAGAACTTTAAGTAACTAATTTTGAAAATTGCGCATTCATAAAAGATCCCTTTTACGTGAGTGAATACAGAACGATCAAATCAGTTATTGTAAATCACCTGAAGACACCTTAAGGTAGAAACCTAGGTCGCGAAATAATTCGTGTCCAAATGAAAATTAATCAAAAGTTCTACAATATAATTGTATTGAACACTTTTTAATACAACTGTGTACAAGTCTGATTTAATTATGACAAATATATATATATATATATATATATATATATATATATATATATAATTTATTCATAAATTATAACATGGGTATGTTACAATATCACTACAAAAGTAGCCATTTTGTTTCAACACTTTTGTGTCTTATCAAGTGATGTGATGGTTCTTAAAACATCACTTGAAAAGACACAAAAGTGTTGAAACAAAATGGCTACTTTTGTAGTGATATTGTAATATATCCATGTTATAATTTATGAATAAATAATATTATTAGCTCTACTTTTGTATTGAGCACTTTTAAAAAATAGTGTTTCTTGAAACAAGGAATATTATTCCAACAAAACTTGTATATATATATATATATAATTGCCATTAAGTCTCCTAAAGAGTGAATGTAATTTACGTCATTAAACCAACAATTTGCGAACAGCTTACGTCATACGATAAAGACTTAAAAGGAAAAGTTTATTTCTGAAAATAAATGCAGTTCATTATTACGTCTCCCGACGAAAGAATGTGATTAAATGACACTCAAGGTAAAAACATTAATAATATCAATGAACAAGTAAATTTCATTTATTATTTCCTCTTTCATTCCCCCCTATTGTTCTCTTTCTTCGTGTATTTTTTTTTTTTTTTTTTTTTGGTATCGAGCAATATAATTACAAAGACTGTTTGTCGCAAAAGACGTTATCTTCCAGAATTATCCTGGCTGACCGAGTTTTAGCGAAATCTTCGTAACTGTTGTGTCATGAGCGCGTGGCCGAGTGGTTAGAACGTTCGCTTTTTGTTCATGAATCTAGAATCTCACCAGAGTGGATTTGTCAGGAAGATGTTATCGGTCTGAAGGGGGCTATCCCTTTGGAAAATACCTGAGAATTGTACCAGGGGTCGACTTAAAGGTTGTAAGTGAAATTGGCTAGACGGCTCTTTTTGAGAAGCCGTCGATGGTTGGGCTAGCTCGAAGTCGCAAGTCATCGTGATAGAGAGTTTGAGCGTCCTGGATTTGTTCAGACTTTTGTTCATTCTAGATAACGAGTCATTTCCCAGAAACTGTAACAACAGCATAGTTGCAGTATAAACCACTGGTGGGTTCTGTGGGTGTTGAACAAACATAATTGTGCTTGAGCAGGTGTCTGCAATAGGGATTAGCTTAACCGCCCAGGTAGACGGATATCCTCGCATAAGAGTAGCCGTCCATTATTATTATTATTATATAATGTCCGGCCACTCGTATATATATATATATATATATATATATATATATATATATATATATATATACTAGCAGTATAGTCCGGCGTTGCTCGGGTGTAATGAAAGCTTTAAAACTAATCCATGGTCCTGGAGCTCAGACTCTTTGGATGTCGGCACGAAAGACTAAAAAGCAATAGTTGTTTCCAGTTAAAGCGAAACCGTAGACTGAAAGAAAAATGAATGGATGTAAGTCAAAGTTTGATTTCCTGGTATCGATATCAAATAAGTTTTTTTCGTCGTGAACTAAATTTTGAAGGCTAAATAAGTCCTCTGAGTAAATGGTATCATGGCTGAGACTAAGAACTACAATTATACATACTTAGAGCCAAACCTGAGGCAAAAACTAAAATAAAAGGGCTGGAAAAATACAGACATACAGGCAGATAAACAGACACACACACAAACATCTTGCCTTTTATATATATATATATATATATATATATATATATATATATATTATCGATTTTCTACACTATTGTAAGAATTGCAACTTTGAAACTTCTGAATATCATTTCTTATGTCTTTGTCTATGAATGTATCAAATTTGATTAAAATCGGACCATTCCTTCTATAACCTGATTTTTTCGATTATCGATTTTCGATATTTATCGGGCGTACCTCGGCACAAAACCTAGCTAAGAACACTTGCAGACGCTTATAGTACAACTGTGTAAATTTTCAAGAAAATCGGTTCAGCCGTTTCAGAGTCTATAGGTAACGGACACATACACACACACACAGACAAAGTTCCATTTACAAATAAGTTTATATATATATATATATATATATATATATATATATATATATATAGGGCAGCAATTTTTTTATTGAAACATGTTTCGTTAAAAACGACTGACAAGGAAGATTTTATTAATCTTTTATTTATTTTTTCCAGTATTCTTACATGTTTCCTTTTTGCTAGAGATAAAGAATGTGAAAACGTTCCATAATTTGTTTTGCTATTTAACTCATTTCTGGAGGGAGAAGCGACGGATTCCTACCTTTCCCAAGAGTATTTGCGCGGTAGTGAATGCAACGAATTCAACTGGAATTCGAACTCGGTTCTCCGATTCCTTGTTCTACTACACCGTAACGCACATCCTTTGAACATCATTTAGCGAATTAATAGTATATAATCGAAACTTACTATTATAAGTAAATGTGGATTTGTATATTATATGACGAATAGAGAATATTCTGCTTTCGGATAGCATTACATAACATTGTGAATTTATCTACTGACGGTCGGAGAGTAGGTTGGTCAAATCAGATTCACTAGTATATTGTTAGGTGGCCCACAGACATGTTATTAAAACTTGTAGCGATGTACTTTGTGTTGACATTTTGTGTCAGTGGAGTTTATTGATCTCTCTGCTGCGTAGATTGCGTCAAGAGCCAAAGGGCGGGAAATCTCGCTTCAGTCACATGACTGCTGAGAACGAGCGAGAGCGGAAGAAGTGTCGGACAAAGTGTGCGTGCGTGTGTGTGTGTGTGTAGAAAATGTCGGGTAAAGTTCAGAGAGTCACAAGATGGCGTCGATGCTTGGGATGGGATTGTATTGTGATGTGAGAATGGACCGTGAATTTATTGATCAAAGGGTCATCGCTGGCATTTGATATTTCTGTGTGTGTTAATAGAGATGATGAAGATTAGAAAGATACACACAGAGAGAGAGAGAGAGAGAGAGAGAGAGAGAGAGAGAGAGGGAAAAGAAAGTATAAAGAGTAAATAGGGAGAGGGCTTTTAAAACATTGAAGAGTGACAAAGAGAGAAAGATTAGAGTAATAGGAGAGGAAGTTTTTCATGTTTAGAAGCACGTGACTCGTTCGAGTGGCTAGAAATAAGAGAAAACAGGAGAGAACATAAGATAAGAGAGAGAGAGAGGAAGGGAGAAGAGAGTGGGGAGAAGAAGAGGACGCTAAAAGTGAAACAGAAGAAGTAGAGAAGAGGGGAAGGATGTGGGAAAGAATGAAAAGGTATTTAACTAAGTAACAAAGAGATAGGGAGGGAAAGAGAAAGATACAAAACACAAAAAGGGAAGAAACAGAGAAGGAGATAGACAGCTGAAGGAAGAAAAGGAAAGAGAGAAAAGTTAATTAACAACATAACAAAATGAGAGAGAGAGAGAGAGAGAGAGAGAAATTGGTAAAGGAGGAGCAAGATAAAAAGAAACAGGGTGAGAAAGAGAGAGTGAGGAGGTTATAAAGTATGTAAGAAAGATGGTTTGTACAATAAAGGAGAGAGAGAGAGAGAAGACGTAAAAACGTAAGAGAGAGGGAGAGAGAGAAGACGTAAAAATGTAATATATATATATATATATATATATATGGAGAGCAAAGTAAATAAGAAAAGGTTGTTTGTGCAGTAAGAGACAGTGAGAATGAGAGAGAGAGAGAGAGAGATAAAGAGAGATAAAGAGAGAAGAAGAAGAAATAGAGAAGAATACATAGATAGAGAATGGAGATGAAGAGAAGAAAGAAAAGGTAATTAACAGAGTAACAAAGAGAGAGAGAGAGAGGAAAAAAGAGAGGGGGGCATCGAGACTAAAGCAAGAGAGAAATTCATTATTAATCTTTCGAAAGAACAAGAACAGGGTTGTGACAAAAAGTGTAAAGCGTAAGCAGAAGAAGAAAAAGAAAAAGAAGAAGAAAAAGAAAAAAGAAGAAGAAGGAGAAAAAGAAGAAGAAGAAAAAGAAGAAGAAAAAAGAAGAAGAAAAAAGAAGAAAAATAAGAAGAAGAAAAAGAAGAAGAAAAAAAGAAGAAGAAAAAAAGAAGAAAAAGAAGAAGAAAAAAGAAGAAAAAGAAGAAGAAAAAGAAGAAAAAGAAAAAGAAGAAAGAAGAAGAAGAAGAAGAAGATGAAGCCGCAGCATCAGCTATCTGTTAGAATTCTGCTCATGCATTGCCCTCTCTCCTCAATAATGTTTTCTCTGTTTCTCTCACTCTCAGCGTTTTAGTGACTTTATCGCCTTACCTGGTGTGAAGAATTATTATTATTATTATTAGTAGTAGTAGTAGTAGTAGTAGTGGTGGTGGTGATAAATGGATGACAGATCAAAGGGAAAGAACAATATCAGAAATTACTCGTCACAACAGTGTTGTGGATTTTCGTCGCCAATTTATTGTGCAGTTGTTATGGCGAAACTTCACTGCAAAGTTGTAGCGATCGATTTGGCCGGAAGTAAGACACGGAACACAAAAGGTAGGTCCAAAACACTGTATTAGTATAACAAGAAAAATATGTACAAAGTGTTAGTATTAAGTAAATAGAAATAAGTTCGAACGGTACAGTTACGCTGCTTATTGCCTGACTAGTAACTTTAACTGCGTACTATCTGTCGTCTTAACTGCTATTAACTTGACTGCCGTCCTGCTGGTAATTATATAGTAAGAGGAAGAGTCCATTCCTCGTAGGAGGACATTATAACAAACAGATGACAAGAAGTTGTGGCGGGCCATGATCTTTCCTGTACTGAAAAATTTGGGAAAAAGGAGAAATGGAGGTAAAAGGCTACAGAGAAATCGATTCGAGGAAAAGAATTTTGAAAAAAAATTGTAATAATTAGAGAGCAAACAAGAGAAAGAAAAAGACAGAAAGAATTTAGGAGTGATAGCAAAAAGACAAAAATTACTCAGACAGGAAGTTGTGAAGAGCCTTACATAAAAGACGAAGAATACTATGGTAGTAATGTTTGAGAAGAATCATTTTTTTGTATCAGCAGTGTTCCCTCAGAACTAGCTGACCATGACTCTCCACAAGTAACCATCTTTATAGCACAAGCAATATATTTTTTTTTTTAATCATCTCACCCCAAGCAAGGCATTCCACTGCCACTATTGCGCATGGGGCTACATAGGGGAAGGTAAAGAGAAGGAGTGGATAGACATAGGGAATGTCAGGAGAAAGGTGATAGATGAGTAAGGATAGCGAGGATGAGTGTCGGGCAGATGGGAAGAGTGTTTGATAGAATGGGAGCAGGTTAGTGTGTTAGGAGGTGTCTATTGACCTTACATTTAAACTCCTGGAGATTGTAGCCGTCGGGGAAGCAATCGTTTGGAAGAGAATTCCACAGTCGGGAAGTGCGAGGAAAGAAACTGTTGGAGTAGAAGTTACGGCTGCATTTTATCGGTTTCACTGTAAAAGGGTGGGATCTAGTTGCTAATCTAGTATCTCGTGCAAATTCGAATTTAGGGGGCACCAGTGATCTAAGTTCATCGGAGCAGAAGCCGTGAAAGTATTTATAGAAGAGACACAGCGAATTTTATAATTTAAATCCTCTTCCGTTTTCAACCTCTTACACAAGCTCAATTAGGTCGGTTAGTCACCGTTTCTCTTGCCTTCTCTATGTCCTGTGAGTGTCAAATTTTACAAGCCTACTTTCCTCAGTTTGTGTTTTAAAACTGTCAATTGTCGTTTTCTGATCCTAAAGATAAAGATTCTTTTTTTGGTTGAATTATACTTAAATAACAATTAACAATTAATGTTTAGTCTTTTCTTCTCGCTTTCATTGAATATTTGCCTAAGAGTTCTTGCAGTTTTTTCTATGTCTGTCATCCACACGATGTCATCTGCCTATTATCCCCGATCCTAACAAAGTTATTTAACCGCTGCTTGAAGGAGAAATCTTTCCCAAAGCCTGTGAATGGCGGCAAACGTATACCCGATCTACAAGAACGCACTGGGGTGGGGAGATGATCTTTCCTCTGCTAATGTAGAACCATTAGTCTCGTCAATGTCATGCTAGCTTTTTGTAGGTTTTAATCAACAAGAAGGTCGTTGAGCAACTCGATAAGAACAATCTATTGTGCGACAAGCAGTATAGGTTTCGATCACTTCGATCCACTGCTGAC
Source organism: Ascarosepion bandense (assembly GCA_037127315.1). NCBI lineage: Eukaryota > Metazoa > Mollusca > Cephalopoda > Sepiida > Sepiidae > Ascarosepion > Ascarosepion bandense. The sequence goes on from JBBBDQ010000558.1 coordinate 1,739,239, forward strand.
GTCCTATCATCACACACAGAGTGAGGTCCTTAACGGCAAATACGCCGTAAGGACCATAGCATTATATCTCTCGAACGCCTTCGACAAGTTGTATCAAAAGGGTTTACTGCACAAGCTCTCCAGCTACTGATTCCCTAGAAGGGTTTTCTCAGTTATAACATCCTTCCTAACAGGTAGAATCCCGAAGGTAGTTATAAACAACTAGTTTTCTGATGTTCTGGCTATCAACGGAGGCGTCTCCCAGGCGTCATTTCTCGAATCAGCCCTCTTTCTGATTTACATAAATGATCTTCCTCAGAATATACTCTAATCATTTGCAAACATCTAAACCGATAATACGACAATATACGGATGTACCTCTAAAATTATTGGCTATCAGATATTAGCAGCGAACCTCTCTTCCGATATAACACTAACTTCCCAGTGAAGAAAAAAGCTGGCTGGTTACATTCAAAACCAAACTAGTTACTTTCGATCACCAGCGATCAAATCTCGAACTACCCCCAATCACGATGAATGGATGTCCCCTAACTTGAGAGGATATTAGACATCAAATTCACACCTGACCTCAAGTGGAACTCCTATATACAATGCGCTGATAAAGATGCTGGTAAAATGATCGGCTCTCTATACAGCTCTAATAAGTACCTGGCTGCTTATCCTATCCTGGTCCTGGGTATGACGGTAAACTGCATCCGGCAGCAAGGCCTCTGATTGAGACGTTGTGATGAGCATAGAATCACCTCTTATTTGCTGTTGTTCCCAGCTTCACCCTGACCTGGAATGGTAGCACCTGTTAGGGTCTCAGTAATTTGCAAATAGTTAACCCCCAAACTGGGGTCAAAACACTATGAAATTTTAAAAAATCTTATAGAAATACACTACCGGCCATAATTATTAGGCCATCCCAGTTTTTTTTAAATAAATGATGTATTTCATACTATTTTAGAATTTATTGCCAAATGAAAATAGAATGGTTCTTTTGTTAATAATAATTTTTCAAAATTTTACAAGGCAAGGAAGCAAAGATGAACTCGTTCGGACGAGTTCATCTTTGCTTCCTTGCCCTAAATTTTCTTCATTCTTTCATTGATGAAAATACAATATAGGTAATTATTAAATATTTATGAATTCATTCGGTGCACATGTTATTTTGCAATATTAACAAAAGAACCATTCTATTTTCATTTACAATTATTCACTTGGTAATAAATACTAAAAATAGTATGAAATACATTATTTTTTAAAACACTGGGATTGCCTATTAATTATGGCCTGTAGTGTATATACATAAATATAGACTTTTATAGAAAAAATTATATATTTTTGAAAGAAAAATATTACCAACAATACATTTTTAAAGGAAAAAATTATTTCCATAACACATTTTTGAAGGAGAAAAAATACCAGTAAAACATTTTTGAATACAAAACTAAAAACATCTTCAGTTTTCTAAAATAAAATAAAAAATTAATTAAAATCTGACTAAATCAACCTTCTCACTATAACCGAAAAAAAACCCCCAAAAAACAAAAACCTTAAAACTCCACCTTTTTGGCATTAAACAACCCACAGAGTTTGGTATGCCGCTAAACAAAGCTCATGCTGTCATCAAAGATCAGGACCTAAAAGAAATACTGTTGCCATATTTGGGTGGGAACTGCCCAGTCATCACTTGCCAGTTTTGATAGAGTTCAAAAGCTTCAACGAGTCCTTGTTGAAGAAGAATTATTTTCTACCTTCCAAACGGGATGCGGCAAGTCTGTCGCAGCTACCATGGAAAGTGCTCGGACAGACTAAATTCCCTGGTCCCGTCATGTCTAACCTTCACGGCTAGGAACCGCCATATCACTTACATAGTAACAAACCACCCACATACTTTCCGTATTCCATCGGGAAGACGAAAGCTCTACTAAAACAGCTTCTCGCGAACCAAAGCCCTGTAGAACAGACTCCCACGAGGAAGTTTTCTCGATCGCTACAAACTTAAACTGTTCAAGTAAAGAGTTAGCCGTTATCTTCCCCTCTTATTAATATAAATTACCTCTTGGAGTAATCCTTTGTCCCGAGTGGCACGATGGTCATGTACAAAAAAATCATAAAAATCATGTACTTAAAAAATCATATTTTGTTAAGATTGTGTCACCAATAATAAATTACATAAGGCTTTTTGTTCTCTTATAATCGTCTGACTGTAAAAGGTCAAGGTGAGCTCCTTTATCTGAGAAAGAAAAAATGAAAGAGAAAGAAAAAAAATGTAAGTGAAGAAAGAGAGAGAAGCGGAAGAAAGGAAATTAATTATTGAAGAAGAAAAAGAAGAAAATGAAGAAGAAAGAAAAAGTATGACGGGAAGGAGAGAGAAGAGGAAGAAAGGAAATTAATTATTGAAGAAGAAAAAGATGAAAATGAAGAAGAAAGAAAAAGTATGACGGGAAGGAGAGAGAAGAGTAAGAAGGGAAATTAATTATTGAAGAAGAAAAAAGATGAAAATGAAGAAGAAAGAAAAAGTATGGCGGGAAGGAGAGAGAAGAGGAAGAAGGGAAATTAATTATTGAAGAAGAAAAAAGATGAAAATGAAGAAGAAAGAAAAAGTATGACGGGAAGGAGAGAGAAGAGGAAGAAAGGAAATTAATTATTGAAGAAGAAAAAAGATGAAAATGAAGAAGAAAGAAAAAGTATGACGGGAAGGAGAGAGAAGAGGAAGAAGGGAAATTAATTATTGAAGAAGAAAAAGATGAAAATGAAGGAGAAAGTAAAAACGACCTAGTGGAGAAAGAACAATAATAAAAAAAAAACATTGAAGAAGAAAACCGAAAAAAAAATATAGGAGAAAGAAAAAAAAAAAAATAGAAGTCCATGGAGGAGGGGGGGAAAGAGAAAGAATAATTTGCGAAGTAAGTGGAAGAAAATGAAGAAGATTAAAAAAAAGTCTGGGAAGTAAGAGAAGGAAAAGGAAGAAAGGAATAAGTCAATGAAGGAAGCGATCGTAAAAGACCAAAAGAAGCCAGAGAAGAAGGAGATGGAAGAGGAAGAAAAAAGAATCAGTGAAGAAGAAAAATGAAAAGAATGAAGGAGAAAGAAAAAGTAGGAGAAGGTAGAGAGAGAGAGAGAGAGAGAGAGAGAGAGAGAGAGAGAGAGAAGAAAAAAATTATATGTAGGAAATTGAAGGAGAAAGAAAAAAATAAACCAGAGGTGAAGGAGGTGAAGAAAAAGAAAGGAAAAATTATTGAAGAAGAAAAAGGTGGAAAATGAAGGAGAAAGAAAAAAGAAGCCAGAGAAGAAGAAGAGGGGAGAGAAAAAAAGGAAATAAATCAATGAAGGAAAACAAAGAGGAAAATGAATGAGATAAACATGTAGAAAAAGAAGGCAAAGAATAAAGGAAAGAAACATTGTAGAAGAATAAAGAAGGAAAATGATAGCGAAAGAAAAATAAGCGACAGGAGGAATAGAAATGGTGGAAACTACGGAGAAAATGAAGACTCATTGCAGAAGAAAAAAGAGAGAATGAAAAAGAAAGAAAAAACATAGCCGAAGGAGAGCAAAGAATGAAAAGAAGGAGAAAAAAAAGAAAGATAATTCAAGAAGAAAGAGTAGTAAAATGAAGAAGAGATAAAAATAAGGTAGAAGATAGGGCGAGTGAAGATGAAGACAGAAAAGAATCATTGAAAGAGGGAAAAGAAGAAAATGATGGAGAATGAAAAAAGATACCCGGGAAAAAGGAAAAGGAAAGAGGAAGAAAGAAACAATTCTTTGGAGAAGGAAAACGTAAAAAAATAAGGAGGAAGAAAAAGCAAGTCAGAGTTGGAGGAGTGGGAAGAGAAACGAAGGAAATAACGAAAGAAGCAAAGTAAAGAAAATAATGAAGGATGAAATAAAGAAACCAGATGAAAAGAAGAGGTAAAGACAATGTGACAAAGAAAGGGAAGAAGAAAGAGAAAGAGAATAAAATAAAAACGAAAACGAATGAAAACAAGAGAGAGAGAGAGAAAGAGAAAGAGAGAGAGAGAGAGAGGGGGAAGGAAGAAATAAAGAAAATGAAAGAAAGAGAGAAAGAATGAAAATGACAGAAAAAGTCAGTAAGAAAGAGATAGAAAATGAGAAAATAAAATAAAATGAATGAAAGACAGATATCGAAATAGTATGACTAAAATGAAAGAGAAAGTGAGTGAGAAAAAATTATGCACACACACACACACGCACGCACGCACACACACACACACACACACACACACACATATATATATATATATACAATTGGAGTAGACAGACTAAACTATCGTCCGGTTCACACTCCACCCACATCTATTGAGCAGTATTCATCCCGTGTTTATTGTTTAGGATGCGGTTTCCGGTTTTCTCTTTTCCAATCTTTTCAGTCATTTCTTTTTTTTTTCTTTTTTTTTCAATTGGAGTAGATAGATCTATCTATCGCCCGGTTCACACTCCACCCACGTCTATTGAACAGGTGAAGAGGCTCATCCCTTGTTTCCTGTTTTGGATGCGGTTTCCGGTTTTCTCTTTTCCAATCTTTTCAATCTTTTCTTTTTTTTTTTTCAATTGGAGTAGATGGACTAAACTATCGCCCGGTTCACACTCCACCCACGTCTATTGAACAGTTGAAGAGGCTCATCCCTTGTTCCCTGTTTAGGATGTGGTTTCCGGCTTTCTCTTTTCCATTCTTTTTACCCTTATGTAGCCCACTGCGCATCAGTGGCGTTATCGCCTTGCTTGGGGTGATATGATGAAAATATATATATATATATATATATATATATATATATATATATATAGTCATCCGCAGACAGATCTGTGTCGATGTATCACAGCTTATCAGTACGGTTAGACAGCCGATTGCTTTTAACCCAGGATTGAAAACCGACCGAATTGGTGTCAGTCGGCGATTCTACCTCTGAGCTACGGGCGTTCGGTAGAAGGTGGCCGACTTTTTAGCGTGTATATTATCACTATACACGCCCAAGAGTGTTCTAATTCATTGCTGAATGAACAATCCGTAGATGCCAGAGTAGCTACTGTTTTTCAAAGTCTACCATTCTTCCAGAGTGCTCAATCATGGTGTGAGAGCGTAAATAGCGATATATATATATATATATATATATATATATATATATATATATATATATATATATATCCAAATGAAGAAAAACGAAGAATAAATGTGCAACGTTCAAAACTGATATATCCCGGAAAGGGATATATATCTGATTCGAGGTATCTAAGCGGTTTTGGCAAATGTAGGAGAATCTAGCACGCAAACGTAATGGCCGGTACTCATCCTATGCAGTATCCTGAGGCGTAGGCGTAGTCAATAGACGCAGACCAATAGTCGTAGACCTGTAGTCGTAGACCTGTAGACCTATGCACGTAGACCTCTATGCGTCCTCACCCCAGTCTGTATTTATGGCTGATACTAGTCAATCACATTACTGTGAGGAGGAACCAAAGTGTATGCATATTCATTACGTACTCATTACATCAAAGACATTATTTTAAAACACTGCTCTATATAAAAATAGAGCAATATATATTTATTTTGAATTATTACGTTAGAATATGCAAAAAATCTACTACAAAATTGTACAATTTGTTTCGACATTGAAAGCTCAATGTCTCATTAGATGGCATCATTGTTAACTACCTGATATTTCAATGTAGAAACCATTGTAATAACAAAGTTACAATACTTTTAATAATTGGGTGATGATTTGATGATATAGTACATTGGTACACAATCGAAGTTGCCAGGATTTCGACAATAACGTACATTTGTAATTATTTTCATTATTTGGATAATTATTGTTGCTTTGGCTTATGCGCTGATTTAAGATTTTATTATTGTGATTTTTAATATTTTTTCTAGATTATATATTCCCCGACAGCTACAATCTTCAAGAATTTAAATGTAAAGTCAATAGTCATCTCCTATCTCACTAACCTGCATCCTCTCTTTCATGCTCCTTTCTTCGTCCACTCGACTCTCATCTGTATTCTCATCCTTCTCTTACCCAATTCCTGATACCCCTTATAACCTATTACTCTTTCTCATAACTTTCCTCCTATGTAAAATCCTGCAAAACAGTGGCAGTAAAATACCTTGCTTGGGGCGATATGATTATAAAAAAAGTAGTATCCTTGGTCATTGGTAACGTTAATTCCAGGAAGGATATTAATCAGATGAGAACACTATGTTAGAAATTAACAATGTATTGTAAAGAACGCGGTCCAATTTATTTTCATATATATATATATATATATATATATATATATATATATATATATATATACGTTATAAGGAAGTGAAAGAACAAGTGGATTAAAGCCTACTGTTCTTGCATTTTTATAATGAGTGCAATACAAATAGAGTTTAAGATTGTAATTTTATTTTAATAGTTTATATCACTACACACAATTTTTCATGTTTCAGATCAATACTCTATTTCTTCAGGTAATATTTTAAAATAAATGGTGAAAATGACTTATTTAGAAAATATAAGATGAATTTATGATTATTTAGAAAATTAAGGTATGGTAGTTGGAGAATAGACTTGTAGGTGTGTCAATATTGTTCAATCAAAAATGAAAATTAAGTTCAACTAAGAAGTTGAATATTTGGGTTACGAAAGGAAACAAAGTAACCTGATGTCAAGTCATAACACTTTTTAATTTTGTCTGGGTAAGATATATAGGAGACTACACATTATTTGAATGGGTAGACAATGGTTTTTAACAGAAGGTTAGATTTTAGTTTGTTTTTTTGTACTGTCTCATAAGTAAAGAGGCTGGAATATTTAGTTTAGAATTAGAATGAAATAATTATAGTATACTAAGATAAATTGTAGTTAAAATCAAATGTGTATTGTGTAGGTCAATTTTTTAGTAAAATATTTTTTTTAATTTTTAAGTTATATTAGAGCATGAGTTATAAATGAACAAAAATATTTTTGATGTTTAAATAAAATAGTCAATTCATCTCTACGATTCAGTAGTTCTTTATTTTTAGGGAATCTGAAAATCTGCAGTTTTTCATTCAGGCACAAAGGGCAGATGCCATAGAACGACTGACAGCTTCTTTTTCTTTCCAGAATTTTCCATTTTACTTTGTGGGTATAATTTGTATTTTTTAACTTCTAAAAATACGCAGAAAAGGATGTTTGGTTTCGGTACGCGTTATTTTTTAAGGAAGTTAAATGCAAATACCAACGCTACTTAAAAGTGTTTTTAAATGTAAACTTTTTAAATAATTGGGTGATGATTTGATGATATAGTACATTGGTACACAATCAAATTTGCCAGGATTTCGACAATAACGTACAGTTGTAATTATTTTCATTATTTGGATAATTATTGTTGCTTTGGCTTATGCGCTGATTTAAGATTTTATTATTGTGATTTTTAATATTTGTTCTAGATTATTTGTACAACTATAGCCTAATTTAAGGGCATTTCCATTAAAAAATACTTAGAGGTTTATTATTAGGGAAATATTTCTCAATTAAATTAAGGAACTTCAGCCATAACTTCGTGTTAAACGTTTGGTTAAAATGGGTGTATACTAAATGTTTTTTCTATTTTTTTTCCTGTTGTAGTCATATTTTTATGTATTTGATATCATAGCTTTTTGATAGCCACCATTTCTTAGGCCATTATTATAAAAATATCTGTTTATAAAATACTCCTTCACTAGAAGAGTTTTTACTAATTCTATATTCTATAGAGGAGGATACATGTTTGATTATACTTGGGGGTGGATTAGACTTTGGGTGGATGTATAATGGATACTCGTTGGGTTTTATATATGGTTGGTAAGTATTATTTTTACTAATCCAGTGTAACATCAAGAAAGTTTACTAGTTTTAAATTAATGTTAATTATTACATTTAGGTTTAGACTTTTACAAGTTACAATATATATATATATATATATATATATATATATATATAAATTATTTGTTTGAACATTATTTTTAGTCGATACTCGTATTTTTTATTCAAAGATTATATTTATATTTAAATTTAAATCTACTGTTTGATTAAATACAGAATATCTACTCAAATACGAGTATCGACTAAAAATAATGTTCAAGCAAATAATTCCAATATGTCGGTTGTTAAAACCATTTGGTTAATCTACGGGATTTTTCGGTAATATATATATATATATATATATATATATATAGTATGAAGCATATACAGTGAGGTAGATCGATTTTACCCTATTTCTCCCAAAATCAACTATGGACAAACCAAGATAATTTGAACTTCAGAAAGTTTTAGATTCCTACCAGTAAATTTCTTTTGAGGAATTGCAACTAAAATTCGGCATTGAAAATTCGTTTAAAAAGCCATTCATCTTGGGAATATTTGATTTAAAGCTTTTATTATTTCAACAGTAAATAAAATAATTTGTTTTTTGGATAAATGGATTTTTTATTACATGAAATTAATTCAATCCAAATATTTATATAATCATAACATCAAAATGTTCAGTGTAAGAGCCTTTAGAAACAAAGGAAAGGTCTTATAGTTGACGATATAAAGTTTCTTGAAGAATGTGTCGATGTCTTGCCTAAAATCCATAAACAATTTGAGAAACTTCAGATGTTAATTGCCCTCTTTTTTCAACAGAATGTGAAGGAAAATCAAGCAACTAATTTTGTGTTATCTATAAAAGATACTCGAATTTCATTTTCTGAAAAAGTTTCACTGTTTGCAGGTTCATAGTTTCCATTTTGGTATAGACTGATTAATTCTGACCAATACTATCAATAGGGCCACTGATTTTCATAAATTCTAGTTGTGGCAAATCATGATAGTCCCTTTCCCGCAATTTACCTAGTGAGCCTGTAAAAGCAGTCGGGCTTCTTATACTATCAACACATTTAAAATCGACTTTCAATGATAGCTCATTCTGATTTAATGAAGAGCCAATTGTATTTAATTTTCAATGGAGCTTCTTCTCTAGAGCAGTTACGAGATCTGACTTACATCCAGTATTTGTATTTGTGTTGTCCAGAAGAACAGTCTGTCTTTACTACCAAATTCTTCCAAAACACTAAAAGCTTCTTCTATTAGAACAACACCTATGACACCTGTAATTGGAACTAATCTATGAATCAGGTATTTTCCAGTATCAGTTCATGTCTTTTGAGTAGAATGTTAAATGGTGTTCTGGAATGTGGGGGCTAACTATGAAAGATTAATTTAAGGTTTGGCTTTTTACTTGGCACAAGGCCACTTCCCAAAGGACTAAATCCATCCTTACATACCACCATTATTTTTATAAGCGTTGAAATCATTCATTAAACAAGCAAATGGGAAGTGGAATGAAATTGACAAAACATCAATTTGCAACTATAAAGTGTATTAACAATAACAAGAAATACATACATTATATAGATGTTGAATTTGTTTGTTTGAAAGTGTCTTCCATGGACTGTATGAAAATTGTGTTAGAGCTTTTGAAGTAAGTTGAAATGTTCATTGTTGCCATAAGATTTAGCAGTGTGATGATTCGTGTGATGAATATTATTGCTAAAAGAATTGTTCAGTTCCGAGTGCTAATGACTAACGTTCAATTTTGTAGTTGCACAAAAAAATGAATATTTAAAGAAATAAAAGACATCTAATTGCGTCTTGCAATTAGTGCGGGTGTGTAAGAGAATTACTTGATCTTAAAGAACGCGATCCCGCGATAGCGAGCCGCTATTGCGGGCAGCTGTGACTGTCACTGCCTTGCTTGGTGTTCTGTGGAACTGCTGCAACTGTTTGAAAATGCGCGGCAAATCGTTTATATAGGTGTTCGAACATCCTTACGATTTGGCGGTAAAAATGTAGTTCACTTACCTTGATTCCGATTGGCTAGCTCTAACCAATCATCAAACAGCTTACGTTTATTCAAATATAAAATGGTTACATACAAAATTTTATACATATAATTTCGTGAATGCGTAAGTAAGTGTGTGTTTCCACAAGTGTGTGTGCGTTATTCCACAGGTGTGTGTATGTGTCACAGGGCCCCTACTCTTTTAGTTTTATGCCCCTATTTCCCCCTATAACTTCTTTATCCAACAAATTTTCTTTGTTAATCTTGCCATCCATTTCTGAACAGACCAGATTTTTAATACCATCAGTGTGTCTTTCATGTGCCATTACTTTTACGTTAGCCTTGTTGTCTCTGTTTTTCACTTATCCATTATAATGGTTGAAAATCAAATCCTGGGTTTAAAAGGTCAATATCTTGTAAATCCAAGAGAAAGGCATTCGCCAAAGGTTAGAGGAAGAAACATCTCCCCTCTATTGCGTTTTTCTTTAGACATTTTAGTAAAATGTTTGAAAAAATATTACTCTAGGAAATAATAAATTAGCATGAACCAGCTTGCCTCCCAGAGAGTAAAACACTACGCCTCCTTGGTCTCACACTTACAGCGGACCTCAAATGGAATGACTATATCGAATCCATTGCTAAATTCGCTGCTATGAAAGTCGGTTCTCTGTGCAGGGTCCGGAAGTTTTTTCCGTCTGAATCTATCCTGCACATATATAAATCTACCATCCGCCCGTGCATTGAATACTGCTGCCATATCTGGTCGAGTGCCCCTGCTATTCTCCTCGGGCTTCTCGACAAGGTACAGCGGAGGGTCTGTAATGTGATCGCTACCAACTTGGCAGACCGCATGCAGTCTCTCTCTCAGCGGCGCGACGTGGCTTCCCTGTGTCTCTTCTATAAATACTTTCACGGTTTCTGCTCCGATGAATTTAGCTCACTGGTGCCCCCTAGGTTTGAATTTGCACGAGAAGCTAGATTAGCAACTAGATCCCACCCTTTTACAGTGAAACCGATAAAATGCAACCGCAGCTTCGACTCCAACAGTCTCTTTTCTCGCACCTCCCGACTGTGGAAGGGAATTCCACGTGATTGCTTCCCCGACGGCTACAATCCCCAGGTGTTTAATGTTTTAAAATCAAATCCTGGGATAAAAAGGTCAATAGCCTGTAAATCCAAGAGAAAGGCATTCGCTAAAGATGCTCCAAGATTAGAGGAAACATCTCCCCTATATTGTGTTTTTCTTTAGACATTTTAATAAAATGTTTGAAAAATATTACTCTAGGAAATAATAATAAATTAAACTACATTGTCAATCTATAAAAAAAGGTAAATTTTCGTTTTAGGTGCCGACGGCTTTTCCCCCTTCAAATTTATCCAAAATAGCATTATTTCAGCGCAAATGTATATGCTGAACTCAAATCAACAATTAGTTATTGAAGAAACCTACATTTTTTGCTTTGAAAGTCCATAACAAAACGAACTATATCTCGCACTTTTTCTCTCCCGTAATTCTCACGAAGTCATGTAATTAACTGCAGAATGACGTACTGCGAAGGACAACAAATCTCGGTCGATTTTTGGTCGATTTTCTTCCTTTACTGAAACTTCCGGCGATGTATTTACTGTAATGAAAGTAATAAGCGTAGAAATACAATAGCGCATTAATTTACCCCCCAAAATTGCAATTAATATCTTTTTTACCTTATATTTCTGAAAAGCTTCCTATGTAAATAAAAGCCAAACGTGCGATGATTTAACGGGTAAAGGCAATAAAATACTCACGAAACTGAAATCCGGGTTACTAAAAAATGAAAAGTGAAACGGGTGCTTTTGTCTCTTACTTTTTCTCTGAAATAAAACTATCGCTAAAATACATTAGAACATATTTATGATTTATGAATTTATGTTTTATGTTTATGACTAAACTATCGCCCGGTTCACACTCCACCCACGTCTATTGAACAGGTGTAGAGTCTCATCCCTTGTTCCCTGTTTAGGATGTGGTTTCCGGCTTTCTCTTTTCCTATCTTTTCACTTTTCTTTTTTTTTCACACACGTCTATTGAACAGGGGTAGAGTCTCATCCCTTGTTCCCTGTTTAGGATGTGGTTTCCGGCTTTCTCTTTTCCAATCTTTTCTCTTTTCTTTTTGTTCCACCCACGTCTATTGAACAGGTGTAGAGGCACATTCCATCTTCCTTGTTTAGGATGTGGTTTCCGGCTTTCTCTTTTACAATCTTCTCCTTTGTTTTTTTCAATTGGAGCAGATAGATCTATCTATCGCCCGGTTCACACTCCACCCACGTCTATTGAACAGGTTAAGAGTCTCATCCATTGTTCTCTGTTTAGATGTGGTTTCCGGCTTTCTCTTTTCCAATTTTTTCACTTTTCTTTGTTTTCCACCCACGTCTATTGAACAGGTGTAGAGGCTCATCCCTTGTTCCCTGTTTAGGATGTGGTTTCCGATTTTCTCTTTTCCAATCTTTTCCTTTCTTTTTTCCACCCACGTCTATTGAACAGGTGAAGAGGCTCATCCCTTGTTCCCTGTTTAGGATGTGGTTTCCAGCTTTCTCTTTTTCAATTTTTTTCACTTTTTTTTTTTCACCCACGTCTATTGAACTGGTGTAGAGTCTCATCCTTTGTTCCCTGTTTAGGATGTGGTTTCCGGCTTTCTCTTTTCTTTTTTTTTCCACCCACGTCTATTGAACAGGTGAAGAGGCTCATCCCTTGTTCCCTGTTTAGGATGTGGTTTCCGGCTTTCTCTTTTCTAATCTTTTCACTCTTAAGTAGCCACCTGCACATCAGTGGCGTTACCATCTTGCTCGGGGTGATATGATTAAAAAAAAAACTGAATTCCTTGTGAAAAAAAAATGTCATTTCATTTTTTTTATCTGAACATAATCTGCGTTTGAATATTGCCTTTTTTGAAAACTGCACGTAAATAATTTATTTTAAATTAAAATTTATAACGTATTTAATTTCTTATATGTGTATTATTTTATGTGTTTATTTTTTCCGGTATTTTGAAGAAATATTAAACCTTAGGTGTAATTTTATTCCTTTATCTATAAGCATGGAATAATCCCGACCTGGTTATTTAATTCAGGTAGCCGTGTTCGAATTCCAGCTGAATCCATTGTATTCATTTACGCGCAAATACCCTTGGGAAAGGTATTAATCCGTCTCTTCCTTCCAGTTATGGGTTAAATAACAGGACAGATTGGGTTCTATAGCCTTGGTCGGCAAGCAGTCTACCGCAGAAAGCAATGGCAACCTACTGCGGGATAATTTTCGGACCAGTCAGTCATGTCTCTTTCGAGACATGATCGCCCAAGCGTGTATCACGTATGGCACTTAACTGATTGACTGAACACCGCACCAATCATCGAAATATTTATTACTTTGATTTTAATTGCATTTCCTCAAGTGGGATCGACATTTTTTTTATCCTTTCACCCCAAGCAAGGCAGATTTACTGCCATTTGGGCGCGGGGCTGGGTGTTACATAGGAGGAAAAAGATGAGAAAGAAGAGTAGGTTATAGGGGGTGTCAGGAAGTGGGTAAGAGAAGGATGAGAATACTGGTGTGATGAGAGTGGAGTGGACTGAGAAAAGAGTATGAGGGAAAGGATGCGAGTCAGAGAAATAGGAGATGACAGTTGACCTTACATTTAAATCCTTGAAGATTGTAGCTGTCGTGGAAGCAAATATACGGAAGGGATTCCACAGGTTGGAAGTGCGAGAAAAGAAGCTGTTAGATTAGGAATTGCGGTTACATTTTATCGGTTTCACTGCAAATGGGTAGGACCTAGTTGATAGTTTAGTAGTTCGAGTAAAATCATACATATGGGCACCAGTGAGCTAAATTGATTTGAGAAGAAGCCGTGAAAGTATTTGTAGAAGAGACACGGGGAAACCAAATTGCGCCGGTGAGAGAGCGACTGCAGCCGAGAATATTTTTTGTCTGGTTTTATGATATCCTGTCCCAACTATCTTGACCTGTCCAATTGTCTGGTTTAAAAATCGACCTAGTCTAACACACACACACACACACACAGAGACACACACACACACATTCACATATATACACATATACAAAGCGCACACGCACATATGTACATATAAACACATATGCATTCATACACATTCACACAAAAACACATAACGCACACATCCACTGGTGCATATACGCACGTACAGAGACACACATACACTCACGTGCGCGCGCACACACACACCAACACACTCAGACATACACACACGTACGCAACCGCATTTCCCAGGCGTGTAGTCGAATTCCAAGTCAAAGAGAAAAGTGTGCCATCACACTCGTAAGGTTTTCCCTCTGCGAAAAAAATGACGTTAACAAGAGACCTAGTTGTATATTCAGGCGTTGAGGAATGTCGTCTGTCTGTTCAATTGTTTTCTTTTCTGCGTCTATCTGTCTGTTTATTGACCTAAGTCTATTCATATGTTGCATTCTTTTCACATCAATATAATTACTATCTATCTATCTATCTATCTATCTATCTATCTATCTATCTATCTAAGTCTGTTCATTATCTATCTATCTATCTATCTATCTATCTATCTATCTATTTATTTATCTATCTATCTGAGTCTGTTCATTATCTATCTATCTATCTATCTATCTATGTCTGTTCATTATCTATCTATCTATCTATCTATCTATCTATCTATCTATCTATCTATCTATCTATCTATGTCTGTTCATTATCTATCTATCTATCTATGTCTGTTCATTATCTATCTATCTATCTATGTCTGTTCATTATCTATCTATCTATCTATCTATCTATCTATCTATCTATCTATCTATGTCTGTTCTTATCTATCTATCTATCTATCTATCTATCTATCTATCTATCTATCTATCTATCTGAGTCTGTTCATTATCTATCTATCTATCTATCTATCTATCTATCTATCTATCTATCTATCTATCTATTCATTATCTATCTATCTATCTATCTATCTATCTATCTATCTATCTATCTATGTCTGTTCATTATCTATCTATCTATCTATCTATCTATCTATGTCTGTTCATTATCTATCTATCTATCTATCTATCTATCTATCTATCTATTCTTATCTATCTATCTATCTATCTATCTGTCTATCTATCTATCTATCTATCTATCTATCTATCTATCTATCTATGTCTGTTCATTATCTTATCTATCTATCTATGTCTGTTCTTATCTATCTATCTATCTATCTATCTATCTATCTATCTGAGTCTGTTCATTATCTATCTATCTATCTATCTGAGTCTGTTCATTATCAATCTATCTATCTATCTATCTATCTATCTGAGTCTGTTCATTATCTATCTATCTATCTATCTATCTATCTATCTATCTGAGTCTGTTCTTATCTTATCTATCTATCTATCTATCTATCTATCTATCTATGTCTGTTCTTATCTATCTATCTATCTATCTATCTATCTATCTATCTATGTCTGTTCATTATCATATCTATCTATCTATCTATCTATCTATCTATCTATCTGAGTCTGTTCATTATCTATCTATCTATGTCAGTTTGTTCATTATCTATCTATCTATCTATCTATCTATCTCTATCTATCTATCTATCTATCTCCTTCTATCTTATCTATCTATCTATCTATCTATCTCTCTATCTATCTATGTCTTCTCCTTCTTATCTATCTATCTATCTATCTATCTATCTATCTATCTATGTCTTCTCCTTCTTATCTATCTATCTATGTTCATTTTTCTTTCTATCTATCTATCTCTCTATCTATCTCATTCTTTACAATTGAATATTTCCGCCTTCTTTGTCTGTCTGTCTGTCTCTGTCTATTGTAACATTTTTTAATGTCTCCTGTCCTCATTATCAATTCCTCTAGTTTCTTGCCTTCATCAAACCATTCTTCTCTGTTTACATTTGTCAATCAACTTACCTGCTGTTGGTGTTCCGATTAAGCATTCCATTAATCTTAGAATCTTCATTCATTCGCTTGCTTTTCCATGACGTCCCGCCGAAAAAAAGACCCCCCCCCCACAAAAAAAAAACTGACAAGACAATGTGACACAGGCACAAATAAAATCTCGTTAAATGGCAAATAAAAATAATTAAATAATTAAATAACAAGCAAATAAAAAGCCAAAAATGGGATGACTTAATTTTCGACAGGCAAACAATAGCCAGCGTCTTTTTTATTGTTCCTTTCGTATCTCCCTTTGTCTTTGTATCTTTCTCGTGATTTCGTCTGCCTTTACTTTCTCTCCTTCCCTCGTGGTCGTTTTCTCTTTAAATTAACATGTGAAAACAACAATAAAAAAACAATTCTACTTCTTTGCTAGACATATATACACTTACAAATATATATTATCATGTGAATCCAACATAGATATTTTTTTTAATCATATCACCCCGAGCAAGGCGGTAACGCCACTGATGTGCAGGGGGCTACATAGGAGTGAAAAGATTGGAAAAGGGAAAACCGGGAACCGCATCCTAAACAGGAAACAAGGGATGAGCCTCTTCACCTGTTCAATAGACGTAGGTGGAGTGTGAACTGGGCGATAGTTTAGTCTATCTACTCCAATTGAAGTAAAGAAAATAAAATAAATAAAAGAGTGAAAAGATTGGAAAAGAGAAAGCCGGAAACCACATCCTAAACAGGAAACAAGGGATGAGCCTCTTCAACTGTTCAATAAACGTGGGTGGAGTGTGAACCGGGCGATAGTTTAGTCTATCTACTCCAATTGAGTCTATCTACTCCAATAAACTAGAATTATTATACGCTTACTTAAATAAAGCAACATTTTTCAATATTTCTGAGATTTTAACTATTTCCACTGTTCGGACTGTTGTCTTTATTATTATATTCATGACGTTTCGACCGTTATGCGCACCGGCCTTCTTCATAATCTGTCTATATTTCTGAGATGAGGTATTGTTACTATTTACACTATTTGCATTGCTCGGACTGTTGTCCTTATTTTTATTGACATATTTTTGACGTTTCGGCCGTTGAACGCACTGGCCTTCTTCAGGATCTGTTTATATTTCTGAGATGAGATATTGTTACTATTTGCACTATTTACATTGTTCGGACTGTTGTCGTCATCTTTATTGCCATATTAATGACGTTTCGGCCGTTGAACACACTGACCTTTTCCTGGGTCTGTCTATATTTCTGAGATGACTTATTGTTAATATTTATACTATTTGCATTGTTCGGACTGTTGTCCTCATCTTTATTGTCGTATTTATGACGTTTCGGCCGTTGTACTTCCCGGCCTTTATGCTTTCGAGTTGACAAAATCAAAATCAAACAAAGCAATATATAATGGTGACAATTTACTCATCGCATATTTCCCAATTTTTTATATCTTTTTTAGGAGAGAAAACACTGTTGTCATCTCTCAAATTTTGTAGTTAACGACAGGAATGTCGTCTGCTTTTTTGAAATACTGAATGGCGTTTGAGATAACGTCGCTGATTGTTTAACAATTGTTAATGTGGAAATTTGAATGGGTAGCTCGTATGGTTTAACTTTGCCCAAATTGAGAATTTTACTATTACTTAAATCTATGAGGGTTCAATTTGAAATTACCTGAAACCAAACATACATGCAGTTACACGCGCCTACACACACACACACACACACACACACACACACACACACACACACACACACACAACAAGTTCAATTCCAGTTGAATTCCTTGCATTCACTTTTCCGCTAATACCACTGGGAAAGGTATTAATATTCTTCCTCCAGCTATGGGTTAAATAACAGAACAGATTGGGTTCTATACCCTTGTTTAGCAAACAAGTAATGACAATGACAATCAAGTCATTACTTGATAAACAAGTAATGACTTTCTTATCGCAGAAAGTAATGACAAATTACTGGCGGGAAAATCTTCTGCTCAGTCAGTCATGTTTCTTTCGAGACATGATTTCCCAAGCATGTATCACGTATGACATTTAACTGACTTAAAGCTACTGAATTTTTTTTTATATTTGTTTTTAACGGGATTCCACAAGTATATAATTACAAACCATTTTATTTCTTTTCATTTATTTTTAATCTGAACTGCAATGGATAGTTCTCCTCGTGTATAAATTAAACGCACGATAGCCATATCCTATCAGTAACGCTTACATACATTCCTAACTACTGACAATCTGTTTCTTTCTCATTTACAAGTGTATTTTCCTGACAAAATAATTGACAAGTTTTGCATGGTTTTATAGTCAAACTAATAATCTAATTTTTGTTTTTTATTTTCGCAACGTTTCGACCGTTACGTTCTTCAGCTTAGATAGTTGTTGACCACAGTTACTTTGAGAGAAATTCGAACTGAAAACTTTATTCAATCTACAAGGGTAGATTGTTCTCTTTCCACTGTTCATGTCTAAAGATACCTAATTTGGCCATTTGTTTTTTTTATTTTTAATTATTGCTCAGTATTGGCTCGCCATGTTTTTAATGAATCTAAGACTTTTCTATCGGGTTCAAGGATTGAACTCGCAATTACTATTCCACAAAATTCACGAAACAAAGCCTATTCTCTCGTAAGCTTCAGGGTATTTCAAACTGAACCCTTTATTTAATCTAGTGGAGTAACATCGCTCTTGTTTCTCTGTCAATGTCAAGGGATATCTAGTCTTGTTTGTTTGTAGTACTGCTTATCTATTATTAAACCCGGTTTTCATCGGCTCAGAACGAGAAATCGGGGGGCCCGAGTTCGAATTCCAGCCGAATTCATTGCATTCACTTACGCGCAAATACCCTTGGGAAAGGTATTAATCCGTATATTCCTTCCAGTTATGGGTTAAATAACAGGACAGATTGGGTTCTATAGCCTTGGCTGGCAACCAGTCTACTGCAGAAAGAAATGGCAACTTACTGCGGGATAATTTTCTGCCCAGTCAGTCATGTCTCTTTCGAGACATGATCGCCCAAGCGTGTATCACGTATGGCACTTAACTGACTGACTGAATATAATAGTTGGAATCATGATTAAGGCTTCTACTGGTTATAAATTGGGGGATCGGTTTTCTATTGTTATGAAGTAATAAACTGATCCCCCACTAATTACTACGTGATAATATAATACATCTCTTCTCCCTCTAGCTATGAGTCAAATAACAGGACCGATTGGGTTCTATAGCCTTGGTCGGCAACCAGTCTACTGCAAAAAGCAATGGCAACTAACTGCGGGATAATTTTCTGCCCAGTCAGTCATGTCTCTTTCGAGACATGATCGCCCAAGCGTGTATCACGTATGGCACTTAACTGACTGACTGATACCTAGCTGAAGAATTGAACACACATTTACAATACCAAATATAAAATTCCCGAATCAACGCTTTGATCCTTTTGGCTTTAGATAATTTCGAATTGAACTCTTATCTAAATTTCGTCTTTTTACAGTTAATGGCTAGAGGTAAGTAGCCATTTTCCACAACTATAATATAGCTTTCCAGTACCTTTTCTATAAATCACATTCATGATTTAGTCCACCAAAATGTGGTTCTAAAAAATGATACTGAGAATATCACTGACTGAATATGTGAGCAATAATGAAGTTTTAGAGAAAATGTAAAAAAAAGAAAACATTTTATTTCGAATTAAAAAAGACAGTTCACATCATTAAAACATTCAATGAGGAAAGAGGGCTTGGAAAATGTGACACTCACAAAGCATATTGAAGACTAGAGAGACAAAGGAAAATGCCGAAAAAACTATATAACAAGCTTGAGTAAATGGTTGACAGATTAGGGATTAGGTGAACTTATCAGTTCGATTTGTACCTTAGCTGAAATAACTTTTTCTTCTGACTTTCTTTGAAACGGAATGGTTCATTATTTATCCGAGGTTTGTGGTTCAGGGGGATATCGGCTCGAAACGACAAATCGGAGAGCTGAGTTCGAATTCCAGTTGAATTCATTGCATTCACTTACGCGCAAATACCATTGGGAAAGGTATTAACCCATCTCTTCTCTCCAGTTATGGGTTTAAATAACAGGACAGGTTGGGTTCTATAGCCTTGGCTGGCAAGCACTCTACCGCAAAAAATAATGGCAACCTACTGCGGGATAAACTTCTGCCCAGTCAGTCATGTCTCTTTCGAGACATGATCGCCCAAGCGTGTATCACGTATGGCACTTAACTGACTGAATGGTAATTAGAAAAGCTTAAAATTTTTACTTGTTTTTTGATAAACTACTTTTTCTGATTAAATGTAAATATTTCATAAATATATTTCTATTAAATCAACAATAATTTATACATATATTAACCCATTTGTATCTCGTCTTAAGATTTTGACCAGGAGTGTATATTATGAGAGAGGACATGGTTGGTGAGATATATACAAAATTGGAGATAGATAGATAGATAGATAGATAGATAGATAATGAACAGACTGACAGAGATAGATAGATAGATAGATAGATAGATAGATAGATAGATAGATAGATAATGAACAGGCTGATAGAGTGATCAGCATCATCTCCTAATATTCTGTTAAGCGAGTTTCATTTTCATCATGCAGTTCACTCAGTTTTTTAGGTAATCTTATTTTACTTTCATCTCTGCTAGTTTGCTATTTAGTTCGACTCATACCATATCCGAAATATCTTTTTGCTTTTTAACCTTTCTTGTAATCGAACCGGAATGGTCCATTATTTATAAGAGGTAATGGTCGGGCGTAACGTACTTGCTAAGGAGCGAAGGAACAAACAATATTATCATCACAGAAATTCAGATATTAATTTAAAATGCTTTTGCCACCCCACTTTTTTTTAAATGTAGAAAAAAAATATTAGCAAATCGTTTCTATTATACCTTCTCTGATGATTTCGTTAATGCTTGACCACAGACTGTTCTGTTTTTTTTTTTTGGGGGGGGGGGGTTGGGGGGTTGTTTTTTGGGGGGGTTGTTTTCATTTGTTTATTTTTTGTATTTTCAATGAATTTCTCTAAAACTATCAGCATTAGATTTCAACTGTACACAGAATAATCCTATTTTATCACTAACACTTACCGCAGTTCCTGGCCCCCACTCTTCCGGTTGGGAGACCGAAATGATCAAATTAAGACCGAGTATGACCAGTTTAAGACAAGTTTAGACCGGTTTCGAACCTATCCACCGTTGTGGATAGGTAATGTTTAGAGTTTGACCAGTACCTGGGCGTACGCGCTCAAGTTCCCCCGTTAAAAAAGACCTTGCGTCACATCTCTCTCAAGTGGGGGAGAAGGGTAAATATTCCTGGCGCCTGCTAATCCTTTCGCATTTGATGTTTCATGTTTATTCCCAAATCATAAACGCTGATTACTATTTGCCTGGCCTTGTACCAGACTAAGAAGGATTATACTGATAACCGTTTATGAGCATCAGGTAATCCAAGTAGCGTATGACCGTGTTCGAGATAAAAATAAATAAAAGAAACGTAAGCAGATAGATAGATAGATAGATAGATAGATAGATCTATCGATCCATCGATCTATCTATGTCTTCTCCTTCTTATCTATCTATGTTCATTTTCTATCTATCTATGTTCATTTTCTATCTATCTATCTCACAGTCTGATTAGATCGATCGATCTATCTATCTATCTCAGAGTCTGATTAGATCGATCTATCTATCTATCTCAGAGTCTGATTAGATCGATCGATCTATCTATCTATCTCAGAGTCTGATTAGATCGATCGATCTATCTATCTCAGAGTCTGATTAGATCGATCAATCTATCTATCTATCTATCTCAGAGTCTGATTAGATCGATCGATCTATCTATCTATCTATCTATCTCAGAGTCTGATTAGATCGATCGATCTATCTATCTATCTATCTATCTCAGAGTCTGATTAGATCTATCTATCTATCTATCTATCTAATTTACCGAGGAGTTAGTAAAGCGCCCATGTCAAAGGGATAAATGTCTTGAAATAAAAAAATCTCAAACATCAGAGCTTAAGAAAATTCCAGTTTTTTAATATTTTTTTTTTCTTGAATAATCTTCACAGAATTTGTGAGAATTTGTTCGTTTCTACAGAATAGCGGTGAAGTTAGAATCACTCAGAGATATTTTGTTTCGGGCCTCGGTCGATTCTCGGGGCAAATTACAGGACAATTCGAAATGATTACGAAACTATCAGAGATGTAAGTAGAAGAAGATTGCCTAAGATTTGAGTGGACTAACTCATAAAAATGAAGTGCGTTATACAGAATAGGAGATTATCTATCTCTGTCTCTATCTCTCGCTCGCAGGGCTGTGAGTTGTGGTGCAGTGGATATCGGCTTGGAACGAGAAATCAGAGAGCCGAGGTCGAATTCCAGTTAAATTACTTGCATTCATTTACGCGCAAATACCCTTGGAAAAGGTATTAATCCGCCACTTTCCTTCAGTTATCGGTTAGATAACAGAACAGTTTGTATGCTATAGCCTTTGTCGCTAACTAGTCTACCGCAGAATGTAATGGCAACCTACTGCGGGATAATCTTCTGCCTAGTCAGTCATGTCTCGAAAGAGACATAATCGCCCAAGCGTGTATCACGTATGGCACTTAGCCGACTGACTGACTCTCTCGTACAATCTCTCTCTTTCTGTCAATCTATCTATTTATCTCTTTGTCGCTATCTGATTATATTTTCCCAATCATGCCGTCTTTTTCTATCTATCTCTCTATCTATCTCAGAGTCTGATTAGATCTATCTATCTCTCTATCTATCTCAGAGTCTGATTAGATCTATCTATCTATCTATCTATCTCAGAGTCTGATTAGATCTATCTATCTATCTATCTCAGAGTCTGATTAGATCGATCTATCTATCTCAGAGTCTGATTAGATCGATCTCAGAGTCTGATTAGATCTATCTATCTATCTATCTCAGAGTCTGATTAGATATATCTATCTATCTATCTCAGAGTCTGATTAGATCTATCTATCTATCTATCTATCTATCTCAGAGTCTGATTAGATCTATCTATCTACCTCAGAGTCTGATTAGATCTATCTATCTATCTATCTATCTATCTATCTCAGAGTCTGATTAGATCTATCTATCTATCTATCTCAGAGTCTGATTAGATCTATCTATCTATCTCAGAGTCTGATTAGATCTATCTATCTATCTATCTATCTCAGAGTCTGATTAGATCTATCTATCTATCTATCTATCTCAGAGTCTGATTAGATCTATCTATCTATCTATCTATCTATCTATCTCAGAGTCTGATTAGATCTATCTATCTATCTATCTATCTCAGAGTCTGATTAGATCTATCTATCTATCTATCTCAGAGTCTGATTAGATCTATCTATCTATCTATCTCAGAGTCTGATTAGATCTATCTATCTATCTATCTCAGAGTCTGATTAGATTCATCTATCTATCTCAGAGTCTGATTAGATATATCTATCTATCTATCTATCTATCTCAGAGTCTGATTAGATATATCTATCTATCTATCTCAGAGTCTGGATTAGATATATCTATCTATCTATCTATTCAGAGTCTGATTAGATATATCTATCTATCTATCTATCTATCTCAGAGTCTGATTAGATATATCTATCTATCTCTATCTCAGAGTCTGATTAGATATATCTATCTATCTATCTATCTATCTCAGAGTCTGATTAGATATATCTATCTATCTATCTATCTATCTCAGAGTCTGATTAGATATATCTATCTATCTCTCTATCTCAGAGTCTGATTAGATATATCTATCTATCTATCTATCTATCTCAGAGTCTGATTAGATCTATCTATCTCTCTATCTATCTATCTCAGAGTCTGATTAGATCTATCTATCTCTATCTATCTATCTCAGAGTCTGATTAGATCTATCTATCTCTCTATCTATCTCAGAGTCTGATTAGATATATCTATCTATCTATCTCAGAGTCTGATTAGATCTATCTATCTATCTATCTCAGAGTCTGATTAGATCTATCTATCTATCTATCTCAGAGTCTGATTAGATCTATCTATCTATCTCAGAGTCTGATTAGATCTATCTATCTATCTATCTATCTCAGAGTCTGATTAGATATATCTATCTATCTATCTATCTATCTATCTCAGAGTCTGATTAGATATATCTATCTATCTATCTCAGAGTCTGATTAGATATATCTATCTATCTATCTCAGAGTCTGATTAGATATATCTATCTATCTCTCTATCTCAGAGTCTGATTAGATATATCTATCTATCTATCTATCTCAGAGTCTGATTAGATATATCTATCTATCTATCTATCTCAGAGTCTGATTAGATCTATCTATCTATCTATCTCAGAGACTGATTAGATATATCTATCTATCTATCTCAGAGACTGATTAGATCTATCTATCTCAGAGACTGATTAGATCTATCTATCTATCTATCTCAGAGACTGATTAATCTATCTATCTATCTATCTATCTCAGAGACTGATTAGATCTATCTATCTATCTCAGACACTGATTAGATCTATCTATCTATCTCAGAGACTGATTAGGATCTATCTATCTATCTCAGAGACTGATTAGATCTATCTATCTATCTATCTATCTCAGAGACTGATTAGATCTATCTATCTATCTAACATTCTGATTAGATCTATCTATCTATTTATCTATCTATCGAAGACGAAAAGGAAATTAATACTGAGCATCAGGAAAAGACAGCTAAAATTCCTGGGAAATGCAATGAAAAAGGGGGGCTTAGAGAACCTGATACTAACAGGCCAAATAGAAGGAAAATGAGGCAGGGGAAAGAAGCAGATAACATATTTGAATGACCTGATCAGGTGGATGACGGAACGAGGGTTGCATGGTGCAGCAGGAGAAAGCGTGCTAAGAGCCACCATGGATAGAGAGACGTGGAAAGCCATGATCGCATACGTCCTGAAAGGACAGGGCACATAGAAGAAAAATATATATGCCAATTGTTCATAAGAAATTATAATGTGGGTATAAAATGGGGAATCAATTCTATATTATAAACAATATATAAACAGATCCCTCATTTTGTGGCCATGCTAGTTTCTATCCATTTATATTCTAGATTTATAGGCTTGAGCTAGTGAATGGTAGAGCGGGGTTTGGGTGGTGCAACAGAAGAAAGCGTGCTAAGAGCCACCAGGGATAGGGAGACGTGGGAGGGCATGATCGCCTACGTCTTGAAAGGACATAGCGCATAAAAGAAGAAGTACTATCACTTTCTGGAGACTTCTAGAACTTTCTGGAATCTTCTAGAATTAGCTAGAACATTCTAAAATTTTATCGTAACTTCTAGAACTTTCCTTAACATTCTAGAACATGATGGGAACTTTGTATGTTATGCTATATCTACAAACTGTTAAATGCGTTAAAATACATAAGTTCTATCCAATTACATTATTAGTGAATTGAAAAATAAAGGTTCCGAAATATTTTGGTTTCTTATTCTTATTGTAAAACCGAATTTTTGGTTTGGGGTAACCTTTTTCACTAATTAATGCTCTTTTCGTTACTTTTGAACAAAAATTTCATCGATTTATGACAGAGGAACATAAAGTTACAAAAAGTCATAACCCTAATCAGGATTTGTCCCCCCTTGTTTTGCCACTCTCCTCTTTGCGAGAGCTATTTCTGTTCTCTTCTTCTTTTATGTGCCCTATCCATTCAGGAGGTAGGCGACCATGGCTTTCCACGTCTCCCTATCCCTGGTGACTCTTAGCACGCTTTCTCCTGCTACACCACCCAAACCCCGCTCTGCCATACACTAGCTTAAGCCAATGAATCTAGAATATAAATATATAGAAACTAGCATGGCCACAAAATGAGGGATCAGTTTATATATTGTTTATAATATAGAATTGATCCCCCATTTGATATCCACATTATAATTTCTTATAAAAAGTTGGCATATATATTCTTCTTCTATGTGCACTGTCCTTTCAGGGCGTAGGCTACCATGGCTTTCCACGTCTCCCTATCCCTGGTGGCTCTTAGCACGCTTTCTCCTGTTACACCACCCAAACCCCGCTATGCCATACACTAGCTCAAGCCAATGAATCTAGAATATAAATGTATAGAAATTAGCATGGCCACAAAATGAGGGATCAGTTTATATATTGTTTATAATATAGAATTGATCCTCCATTTTATATCCACATAATTTCTTATGAACAGTTGGCATATATATTCTTCTTCTATGTGCACTGTCCTTTCAGGACGTAGGCTATCATGGCTTTCCACGTCTCCCCATCCCTGGTAGCTCTTAGCACGCTTTCTCCTGTTACTCCAATCAAACCCCGTTCCGTCATCCACCTGATCAGGCCCTTCAAATATGTTATCCGCTGCCTTCCTTTGTCTCTTTTTCATTCTATCTGGCCTGTCAGTATCGGGTTCTCCAAGCCCTCCTTCCTCATTGCATGTCCCGGGAACTTCAGCTGTCTCTTCCTGATACTCACTATTAATTTTCTTTTCAATGCTGTTCTTTCCAAAACCTCATCGTTGCTCACATGTTTGGTTCATGATATCCGCAGCATCCTTCTGTAGAACCACATTTCCGCTGCTTCAATTTTTTTCCTCATCTTCGATCATATTGTCCATCATTCACTGTCACATTGAAGAACTGACATCACGTAGCAATCTAGCACTCTCTTCTTTGCTTCTAGGGAAATTTTCCTGTGTCTTAGTACTTTACTCAGCTTCTGGAACGCGTCCTTCGCCATGCCAATTCGCCTTCGGATCTCCGTGTCGCACTTTCCATCTCCTGTTAGAACACTTCCTAGGTATTTAAATTTTCGTACTTGGTTCACTGAGACTATAAAAGGACACTATACGCGAACCTTGTATTCCCATTTGAATAAAGCTTTTTATAGCCTACACCTGGGTATTTTTGTCATTACACCTTATATATATATATATATATATACATATGTGTGTGTGTGTGTGTGTGTGTGTGTGTGTGTGTCTGTGTGTGTGTGTGTCTGTGTGTCTGTGGACGAAATTAATGCGGAACTAGTTAATTAAGAACGATCATCTGAGCAAACAATCACTCAGATACACACTCATCCGGGGACACACACACACACAAAACAAATACGAAATACACAGTGGGCGTTATCCTTCCGGAATTCACCCTCACCATCCGCTTGCGAAGGCATTCGATCTAGGAACGCGATGCAATCTAAACTATAGGCACATCCAGACCGTCTTCAGAAGAGTAGAGGTAACAGATCTCCCAAACTATTTTGGGAACTGTATCACCCAACAAGAAGGAGAACAAGACTCCAAAAACCCTTTAGTGTGGGTATACGGGAGTGGAAACACTCAATGGCGATAAAGGAGAATCGGGTAGATGTGTAAGGCACAGACTTCCACCTACCTGCCTTTAAGGAAAGATCACCCAGAGACCACAGACGAACTGCGGGCCGGCCTTTTGGCTGGGTTGCAAATGACCAATTAAAACCTGGGTGTACGCGCTCAGATTCCCCACGTTAAAAAAGACCTTGTGTCGCATCTCTCTCAAGTCGGGGAGAAGAGTAAATATCACTGCGACCTTGGCCTTCTCCCGAACCTCCGACTAATGCATTTCCAAGGCAAAAGCGAGACCAAACCAGATGCCGAGTATATTTACTGGCTTGTCCATTAAGAGGGAAGCCCCCGGAATAGAAACTTCATTCAACGCTCCCAGTCGCAAGCCAAAAGATTTATCGCGGTTGATCTTGGCACCTGTCTTAGACTTTCTGATATCTTTGCCGACTTCGTCATTCTCCGCTCTGACACAAGAACCAAAACGTCGTCGGCATAGCCTGAGTACCTGGTCAAGGTGGTAGCACCAGGGAGGAGGTTCTCGGTATGACGGTAACCTGCATCCGGCAGCAAACCCTCTGATTGGGAGGTTGTGAGGAGCATGGAACCATCTCTTAACTGCTGTTGTTCACAGGTCCACTCTGACCCGGAGTGGTAGCACCTGTTAGGGTCCCAGCTATGGGCAAATAGTTAACCCTCAAACTGGGGTCAAAACACTTTGAAAGTATAAAAATAGACTTTTATAAAAAAAATATACATTTTAGAAACAAAAATATTACCATCAATACATTTTTAAAGGAAAAAAATCATTACCATAACACATTTTTGAAGAAACAAAATATTTATTGCCATAATACATTTTGAATACAAAGCTAGAAGACATCTTAAGTTTTCTTAAGTAAATATATATATATATATATATATATATATATATATAATTTTCATCAAAATCTGACTAAATCAACCTTCTTACTATAACCGAACATTTAAAAAATTACCTTAAAACCCTACCTTTTTGGTATTAAATTTTTTTAAAAATCTTTTCACCCCAAGCAAAGGCATTCCACTGCCACTATAGCGCAGGGGGTTACATAGGGGAAGTTGCTGAGAGAGCGATTAGATATAGGAAATGTCAGAAGAAGGGTGATAGACGAGTAAGGAGGTACATAGGAAGCGTGTTTGAGAGAATGGAAGCGAGTTAGTGTGTTAGGAGGTGTCTATTGACCTTATATTTAAACTCCTGGAAATTGTAGCTGTCGGAGAAGCAAGTATGTGGAAGGAAATTTCACAGGCGGGAAGTGCGAAAAGAAGCTGTTGGAGTAGAAATTGCGGTTACATTTTATCGGTTTCACTGTAAAAGGGTGGGACCTAGTTGCTAATCTAGTATCTCGTGCAAATTCGTACCTAGGGGGCACCAGTGATCTAAGTTCATCGGAGCAGTAGCCGTGAAAGTATTTATAGAAGAGGCACAGGGAAGCCACGTCACGCCGATTCGAGAGTAACTGCAGCCGGTCAGCCAAGTCTGTATCGATCACATTACATACTCTCCGTTGTATTTTGTCAAGAACCCCGAAGAGAATAGCAGGGGCACCCGACCAGATGTGGCAGCAGTATTCAATACACGGGTGGATGGTAGATTTATATATGTGCAGGATAGATTCAGACAGAAAGAACTTCCTGGCCCTGCACAGAAAACCGACTTTCATAGCAGCGGATGAGAGACAGAGGGCTGGGGGGGGAGTTAACTAACCGGTATTCAAAGAACAACTACCCCTAAATTCTTAAGTAGAACGGCATCGCTAAGAAAAATAAATAAAACCTCAAACCAATTTTTATCCAAACGAAACATGAAAGTCAAAAAAGTAACAAACAAAAAAAAAAAAAATAATAATTAGACAAAGGGGGGGGGGAGAGACCGATCTGACAAACTTACCATGCAGAGAACAAAACTGAAATTTGAGTGAAAAATTTCGGAAGACGATATACCAAAAATACAATTTCAACTCTCTTAACCCACAGAGTTTGATATGCCATGAAACAAACACTCAAACCAGCCAGAGAAATTCGCCGTTAGGACCGGATTCGTGTTTGCGAAGGAAAAGTTCCAACGCAAGAACACATAGCAAAAGTGAAAGCGGACAACCTTGATGAACACCGCGAGGCAATATGAAAGGTTCTGATTGCACTCCGTTTACTTCCAACAGCCGTGTCCAGGTGCGAAAGTACGGACCGAAACCGGCGGCTGCAAGAACAACCTCCACAAACCGATGTTCAACCCTATCGAATGCCCTGGACTGATATAATTCACTGTCGACTTTATCGAAAATCAAGCCAATCAAATGAAGGCTGTCTAGTTCTGCTCTTCACATTACAAGTCTATTCAGACCCACTCAGACTATAGAGGACAGCCTGCAAACGGCTGGCTAAGATCTTGTCCAAAATCTTCAACTTTGTATTTAACATCCTCAAAGGCCAAGAGTTACTTATCTCATCGGTAAGATAGGGTAGGTAACTCATGAAGCATTGAACTATAGCCCTATGCTTCATCCAGTTGTAAATCAGTTCCAGCAGAGGAGCAAGAATGGGCGACTGCCTCAAGTACATTTAGTAAGAAAGACCATCGAATCCTGGAGTTTTGTCCCGGCCAACCAGCTTCAGCACTTCTCAGATTTCCGATTCTGTGGTAGAACTCTCGCACCCAGCCGCTTCGAGGCGGGGGAAGTCGGCTAAATAGGTGTCGAACCGAGAAGTGCTCAGATCGGGCTCCCTGGTGAACAGATCCTGAAAGTAGTCACAAAAACCCTCACATATGTCACGTTAGTTGTAATTTCTTTTCATCGATTAAGTGGTACCCATCCTTCATCAAATGAGCATACCACCTGACCCTTTCTAGAAACTCCTTTTATTTTGAACGCTAGTGCTGACTTCCAGGTATAGGGTGATTCCCCGGCCACTGCTTTGTGTGTTTGATCTTTCTCTAGTCACCATTTTCGGTCACCAGCTTTTCTTGGTCTTCGTTTTGGCAGTTTTGTAACACCGTATTTTTTCTTCTTTTGTCCATTATCGGTCACCGTCTTTTCACCAATTTCATTGGTACTATGGCCATTGTGACCTCCAGATTCATCTTTCGTTTTAGGCTTGTGGTTGTTTTGGCTGCCTTTGACCACCATATTTTCATTCATCTTTTGTCCATTATCGGTTACCGTCTTTCTTTCTATTGTCGTTTGTTTTTTTTATCTCCGCAATCATTCATGTAGGGTTGTGTTTGGGCACCTCGAGGTGGTGTAATTGTGGACAAGCTTGTCTCACTAGAATCATTACAATTGAGGATTGTGTTCGATACTCACTGGGTGTCTCATACTTTCGGCGTTGTGCCATATCTAAGCTGCGCTTAGAAAAGAAAAAAAATCACCATTTAGGGTTGTGTTTTCACAGTTGATGTGTTCTTGTTTGTTGGGTCGGCGTTTGAGATTTTCCCAAATAGATTTATCTTTCTAGACTGTTTTTTGTCAGTTTGAATGTGTTCTTACTGAATTCCGCCCCCCTCCGGCTTTTTTTTTTTTAAATAAATACAAGCCAATATTAAAAAATCTATAAGAACTAGAGAAAAAGAAACAGAAAACAAACTTCAAACATAAACCATTCAAGTTTCATTAAAATAAAAACAAAGTTTACAAAAAAAAATTAAAAAATTAACGTAAAAGAAAGGGGGTGGGGAGTCACAAAACAATACCCAAAAGCTGGTTATACCAGACAAAGAATCTCGTTTGACTTTAGTCAAACAAGAAAATAAAAAGCGTCAAGCTAGAGAGTTACACGAGAAAGAAGAAACATGAATAAAAGGCAGTGAAAAAGTTTGAAATTAAAGATTCAAATTAAATAATACAGACATTAAAAAATAAAAACAATCAAATAAACAGAAAATGGGGTCGAAAGAACTTTACGACAAAAAATAATCATAAAGGTTGCTTTGGAGCAAAAGCCCTTCGAACTAAAAATGAAAACCAAAAACCTAAAATAAAACTAGAAGAACGGTTTAAATAAAAAAAACAGTAGACGGGTGTAACTAGATGTTATCCAAGCAAACGAAAATTCGAATGACAGCCGAGCATGGAGGGGAAAATAAAAGATAATTAGAAAAAAATGAACAGAAAATTTCACAAAAACAGAACGTAAACCTCAGGCAGACTTTAGTAAACTCAAAAGAAAAAAAGAAATGTTTACCAGTATCGAACTAAAGCGTTCTGTTATTGGTCAAAGCAATCACGTGAACCCAATGCCGGAGAGGAAAGTATAATTTATTCCTGGTAATTTACAGAAAACGGGGCACAAAGCCAAAAGAGGTTATGGAGAATGTTACTTTTCAATCTGTCTTAACCCGAGAACACTAATCATATGTATATAGTACCCAGCGCAAATGACGCCATTTTAATTACAATTTAATTAAATTTTCAGTACCTGATTTTCTTACCTAAATAAGATTTTCAGTTCCTATTAATGTTAACTCAAAGTACAAATTTTGAAATGCCTGCATGTAAAATATTTCAAATAAAGATTTATATTTAATATTTTTTTTATATTTTCGAAATCGGGTATGATATGCCCATAGTTAGTTGTGGTGTAACTTTAATTGATGGTTAGTGTTCCAGGGTTAACTGAACATAGGTTCTGTGGTTGGCTTCACTTTATCTTGGCCAGAGACAGAACTCAGACATTTTTTTTTATTAATTACATTGTTTGAACTTTTGTTCTCATTTTTATTTGTTTACCACTCACAATTCTTTGGATCAAGTCACTGGATCAAACCAACACTTTCATCCACTGGATCATGTGTCCTTGAGCATACAACAACTGAAACATTGTGAATATGAATATGGCAATAAAGATAAAGACAACAGTCCAAAAAATATTTCAAATAAAGATTTATACTTAATATTTTCAAAATCGAGTATGATATACCCATGTTTAGTAGTGGTTTAACTTTAATTGATGGTTAGTGTTCCAGGGTTAAACTAAACTTAGCTAGCAACAATCAGTCAGTTAAGTGCCATACGCGATACACGCTTGGGCGATCATGTCTCGAAAGAGACATGACTGACTGGGCCGAAAATTATCCCGCAGTAGGTTGCCATTGCTTTCTGCGGTAGACTGGTTGCCGACCAAGGCTATAGAACCCAATATGTCCTGTTATTTAATCCATAACTGGAAGGAATAGATGGATTAATACCTTTCCCAAGGGTATTTGCGCGTAAGTGAATGCAATGAATTCAGCTGGAATTCGAACTCGGCTCCCCGATTTCTCGTTCCGAGCCGATATCCACCACAACGCACATTGACCCCCCCCCCAAAAAGTAAAATATTCCTTGCATTATTAAAAGAAAACATTTTTACTTAACATATTTGTTACAGTCACAAGAATACCCCATTGTCTCTATGAAGTCCTAACTTGTTCTCATGTGTACGATTTGTCTGTAGGAGAATGGAAATAAAACAACATTTAAAATGATACCCCAATGTTTATTTACAGCGAATATCTAAACTTATTTATAAATGAAACTTTGTCTGTGTGCGTGTGTGTGTGTGTCCCCGTTACCTATAGACTCCGAAACGGCTGAACCGATTTTCTTGAAAATCTACACAGTTGTACTATAAGCGTCTGCGAGTGTTCTTAGCTAGGTTTTGTGTTGAGGCACCCCCGATGAATATCGAAAATCGATAATCGAAAAAATCGGGTTATAGAAGGAGTGGTCCGATTTTAATCAAATTTGATACACTCCTAGACAAAAACATAAGAAACGATATTCAGAAGTTTCAAGGTTGCAGTTCTTACAATAGTGCAGAAAATCGATATATATATATATATATATATATATATATATATATATATATATATATATATATATATAAAAGGCAAGTTGTTTGTGTGTGTGTCTGTTTATCTGCCTGTATGTCTATTTTTTTTCAGCCCTTTTATTTTAGTTTTTGCTTCGGGTTTGGCTCTAAGTAGGTATAATTGTAGTTCTTAGTCTCAGCCATGATGCCATTTACTCAGAGGACTTATTAAGCCTTCAAAATTCAGTTTACGACGAAAAAACTTATTTGATATCGATACCAGGAAACCAAAATTTGACTTAGATTCATTAATTTTTCTTTCAGTCGATGGTTTCGCTTTAACTGGAAGCAACTATTGCTTTTTAGTCTTTCGTGCCAACGTCAAAAAGTGTTTGAACTCCAGGACCATGGATTAGTTTTAAAGCTTTCATCACACCCGCGCAACGCCGGGCTATACTGCTAGTACTATTATATAGAAGAAACTAAATAAAAGAATGTTAGTAATAAAAACCGCGCAATACTTAATTATGACATAAAAATCGGTTAACTGAACAAAATTAATGCGGGACTAGGTAATTATGAACAAATCATTCAACCAGTCACTCACCCAACACAAAAACAAATGCGAAGAAACACATTCACAAATCGAAAGGCGTCCTGCATCTACCAGAGAAATGACATCTCTGGTTAACTAGCGAGGTAAGGGGGCTTAAAATAAAGTAAATGGGGACAAAAATAAGAGGGAGCCAATCAACATATATCTTCTAGCTAAGTTAACTAGACAGCAGAAATTAAGGATGAAATACAACCTAAACTATTTGTCTATAATTCTGAGAGGAGGTAGTATTCACAGTATTTCCATTATTCGGACTTTTGTCCACATCTTTCTTGGCATTTGTACGACGTTTCGGAGGTTCTAGAAAGCTGGAGTGCACAACTGCCAACATGTACATAATACGTAGAAATGTTAAACCAGTGGATAGTAAAAATCAAATTAAACTCATCATATATTATAAAAAATTCAAAACAATTAACCTCATAGTCGTTTTCAAATTCGCAATGCGGTTCTATGACGTCACACCCCGTGATAGCGCGAAATGACAACAGAACCATGTATTCAAATGCAATGTAATGTGTTATGACCAGATTTAAACGTGATTTTATTAAGTGTGGGTTGTTTGGATTTAATGTAGATGGCCTCCAATATCTGAAGCTTCCTTTTATTGTGTGTATGAGTGAGGATTATTGTATTGTTGACTAAAATCTGTCTGATATTACCTACATTGTAGAGAATTTAGTTGAGGTCAATTGTTTTGAATTTTTTAAACGTTGTAGTTGAATTTAGTTGAGTGCTTGTAATAACTCTACAAGCACTCGACTAAATTCTCTACAAAAAAAAACAATAAAAAAAAACAATGTAGTGTATCAATTTACATGCCCGTTCAGAGATTGTATCTCTAGTACTAATAATAAACCCACTACATATATTGGTTTTACTACAAACACGCTCTCCCGTAGTCTTACCTGTCACCTTTCTGATCAGAGTACAATTAAACAACATTTCTCAGAAAAATATAACCATGTAGGTAATATCAGACAGATTTTAGTCAACAATACAATAATCCTCACTCATACACACAATAAAAGGAAGCTTCAGATATTGGAGGCCATCTACATTAAATCCAAACAACCCACACTTAATAAAATCACGTTTAAATCTGGTCATAACACATTACATTGCATTCGAATATATGGTTCTGTTGTCATTTCGCGCTATCACGCGGTGTGAATTCATAGAACCGCATTGCGAATTTGAGACCTGCGTTTGTTATTTTTGGCAACTGTTGCCGTTGCTTAGCGGAGTTTTATATCAACACAAGATAAAATCGTCGCTGATGGTGGATGTTATTGTGTTACCATCCTTATAACCTCTCTGAAGATGGCTCATGTGAGCCGAAAACTTAGAACCAACTTAATAAAAGATTATCCAAATGTTGGAGAATTTTCGTCTTTATTTTCAACTGAAATTAAAGCCAAAATACGTTTAGAATGGCTCATGATTAAACATAATAGACATTCATTGTCTCTTATATTTAACAGTATAGGTTTAGAACGGTTCATGATTAAACATAATAGACATTCATTGTCTCTTATATTTAACAGTATAAGTTTAGAACGGCTCGTGATTAAACATAATAGACATTCATTGTCTCTTATATTTAACAGCATAGGTTTAGAACGGTTCATGATTAAACATAATAGACATTCATTGTCTCTTATATTTAACAGTATAGGTTTAGAACGGCTCATGATTAAACATAATAGACATTCATTGTCTCTTATATTTAACAGCATAGGTTTAGAACGGTTCATGATTAAACATAATAGACATTCATTGTCTCTTATATTTAACAGTATAGGTTTAGAACGGTTCATGATTAAACATAATAGACATTCATTGTCTCTTATATTTAACAGTATAAGTTTAGAACGGTTCATGATTAAACATAATAGACATTCATTGTCTCTTATATTTAACAGTATAGGTTTAGAACGGTTCATGATTAAACATAATAGACATTCATTGTCTCTTATATTTAACAGTATAAGTTTAGAACGGTTCATGATTAAACATAATAGACATTCATTGTCTCTTATATTTAACAGTATAAGTTTAGAACGGTTCATGATTAAACATAATAGACATTCATTGTCTCTTATATTTAACAGTATAAGTTTAGAACGGTTCATGATTAAACATAATAGACATTCATTGTCTCTTATATTTAACAGTATAGGTTTAGAACGGCTCATGATTAAACATAATAGACATTCATTGTCTCTTATATTTAACAGTATAGGTTTAGAACGGTTCATGATTAAACATAATAGACATTCATTGTCTCTTATATTTAACAGTATAAGTTTAGAACGGTTCATGATTAAACATAATAGACATTCATTGTCTCTTATATTTAACAGTATAGGTTTAGAACGGTTCATGATTAAACATAATAGACATTCATTGTCTCTTATATTTAACAGTATAAGTTTAGAACGGTTCATGATTAAACATAATAGACATTCATTGTCTCTTATATTTAACAGTATAGGTTTAGAACGGCTCATAATTAAACATAATGGACATTCATTGTCTCTTATATTTAAAAGTATAGGTTTATAACGGCTCATGATTAAACATAATAGACATTCATTGTCTCTTATATTTAACAGTATAAGTTTAGAACGGCTCATGATTAAACATAATAGACATTCATTGTCTCTTATATTTAACAGTATAGGTTTAGA
Source organism: Ascarosepion bandense (assembly GCA_037127315.1). Lineage (NCBI taxonomy): Eukaryota > Metazoa > Mollusca > Cephalopoda > Sepiida > Sepiidae > Ascarosepion > Ascarosepion bandense. Next base: position 1,775,536 of record JBBBDQ010000558.1, read on the forward strand.
ACGGTTCATGATTAAACATAATAGACATTCATTGTCTCTTATATTTAACAGTATAAGTTTAGAACGGTTCATGATTAAACATAATAGACATTCATTGTCTCTTATATTTAACAGTATAAGTTTAGAACGGCTCATGATTAAACATAATGGACATTCATTGTCTCTTATATTTAACAGTATAGGTCTAGAACGGTTCATGATTAAACATAATAGACATTCATTGTCTCTTATATTTAACAGTATAGGTTTAGAACGGCTCATAATTAAACATAATGGACATTCATTGTCTCTTATATTTAAAAGTATAGGTTTATAACGGCTCATGATTAAACATAATAGACATTCATTGTCTCTTATATTTAACAGTATAAGTTTAGAACGGTTCATGATTAAACATAATAGACATTCATTGTCTCTTATATTTAACAGTATAGGTTTAGAACGGTTCATGATTAAACATAATAGACATTCATTGTCTCTTATATTTAACAGTATAAGTTTAGAACGGCTCATGATTAAACATAATAGACATTCATTGTCTCTTATATTTAACAGTATAGGTTTAGAACGGCTCATGATTAAACATAATAGACATTCATTGTCTCTTATATTTAACAATATATACCTATATATATATATTGTCCTACGTCTATAGCACAATTCGGAGTTTCATGCGTTATTTAATAATCAGGTGCATATTTTAAACTGACAGTTTAATAGATCTGAATTTAAGTTCACTCAATGTTCATGGAAATTAAATCTCAAAGTTAAGTTACTGCTTTTTTAATAGCCAGATTAAAATTGTAAACAATCTAAGATTGCATGTAGATAAAAATCAAAATTTAAAATAAAATAAAAAATAAAAAATATTAAAAATGCATGGAGAAGAAAGTAAAGGTGGGTAAAACTTAAAACGTAAAAATTTAAGAATTTAAATATTTTAATATTACATGTACATAAAAAAAATTTAAATCTATAAAATTTAAATAAAAGAAAAAGAAAAAAGAAAAAGTTAGAATTAGAATTAAACAATGCAGGAAGCTAAAATTAAAGGGGGTTAATTCCTAATTGTTAAAAGTAATATTTACGGGGAAAAGACAGGAAGGGGTAAAGTGGAGAAGAAAAAGAGACAGAAAAGAGCAAACATATTGAGGAATCTATATGAATCTGGGTCTAAGAAGCTAATTATGTATTTTTCTATGGCAGCATGTGGTTATTAAATCACTTTTAAGAAAATTAGAATTATTGATATGGTTTAAGATGAAAATTCTTTCTAAAAGAAATTCTTTCTTTCCGTTGTATATTTGGATTTAGCTACGATACACCAGGTTCTTGTTTTTATTTTTCAATAAAGCAGTAATTTTGCTGTATTTACTGTTGTTTAAAGAGAACATGTTGTTAAATCTTATCTTCCACCTGTTAGAAGTGCTTCCAAAGCAAAATTTGACATCAGTCAGTCAGTTAAGTGCCATACGTGATACACGCTTGGGCGATCATGTCTCGAAAGAGACATGACTGACTGGGCCGAAGATTATCCCGCAGTAGGTTGCCATTGCTTTCTGCGGTAGAATGGTTGCCGACCAAGGCTATAGAACCCAATCTGTCCTGCTATTTGATTCATAGCTAGAGGGGAAAGAAATGTATTATATTATTATGTAGTAATAAGTGGGGGATCGGTTTTCTATAGTTATGAAGTAATAAACTGATCCCCCAATTTATGACCAGTAGAAGCCTTAATCATTATTCCAACTATTATATTCAGTCAGTCAGTTAAGTGCCATACGTGATACACGCTTGGGCGATCATGTCTCGAAAGAGACATGACTGACTGGGCCGAAGATTATCCCGCAGTAGGTTGCCATTGCTTTCTGCGGTAGACTGGTTGCCGACCAAGGATATAGAACCCAATAGTCCTGCTATTTAACCTATAACTGGAAGGAAGAGACGGATTAATACCTTTCCCAAGGGTATTTGCGCGTAAGTGAATACAATAGATTTAGCTGGAATTCGAAATCGGCTCTCCGGTTTCTCGTTCCGAGCCGATATCCACTGTACCACAACGCACATCCTTGACATCAGTATCATCCGAATAAATTCGAGCTCTATAAACAATGCTTTCGGACATACATTGACCATTCAAAGAGTAGGTTTGTATTTTTTGGCAGTTGCAATTATTTTTAGAGGGGTCATTGTTGTTATTACTGGGATGACGGATGTTGTATATGTGGGCCTAGTATTTATTTCATATCATAGTATTATGTAGTGAAATATACTTACCTATGATCTTAACGCAACTATGACTAACTTTAGCATTGTTTTTGTTGAAGATTTTTTTTAGTATGGGTGAATAGCAGAATGCTTGGATGTGCGTTGTGGCGCAGTGGATATCGGCTCGGAACGAGAAATCGGGGAACCGAGTTCGAATTCCAGTTGAATTCCTTGCATTCACTTACGCGCAAATACCCTTGGGAAAGGTATTAATCCGTCTCTTCCCTCCAGTTATGGGTTAAATAATAGGACAGATTGGGTTCTATAGCTAGCCTTGATCGGCAACCAGTCTACCACAGAAAGCAATGGCTAACCCACTGCGGGATAATCTTCTGCTCAGTCAGTCATGTCTCTTTCGAGACATGATCGCCCAAGCGTGTATCACGTATGGTACTTAACCGACCGACTGACTGAATAGTAGAAATGTTTGTGAATTAAGTTTAGGAAGAGTTTATCAATATTTGTTTGGACGTTACGACTGAAGGCTGGGTTAAACCGAATGATGTTACGTTTACGTGATTTCTGCCTATTTAGTTTTTAACGGAGTACTTTTAAACTAGTGTTGAGTTTAATTTTTCTAAAGAACTGATCTATTCAATTTTAGAATTGTCAAAATTTTCCTTATTGCTAGAGTTGGTAATTAAACGAAATTGGATGGATTCGTGTAGGCTGTTGGTGATTCTCTGAGGGTGATTTGATTACTGATGTATGTACGGTTATGTAAATCCTTAGTATACGGTTTGTATAGACTATTGCTCAGGTCGAAGGTAACATTTAAGAGATTTGCGACATTAGCTTTAGTTATGGTGGCGATATTAAGATTGTGGTCTTTGAAAAAAATTAGTAGATCCTTTCTGAGATTATAAGTTTTTTTTATGGATTAGTTTTGCGGGGGATTATCGTCACGGTTAACATAATGTTACATAAATCGAAGATGTGCCTAAAATTCCAGAGCAAAAAGAGCCCTACCAACTTGCAAGCCTCTGCAGAATCATATGCCCCTTATGGACGCAGAAAGTAGGGTTGTTTTTTTCTAGTCCACAGGTATTCATCTAAAAATAAAATAGATTTTTAGCCCTGTTTGATGATGTTGATGTCTTAGTCGCTGATAGAGCAGTAATTTTTAGCCAATAGAAGTAGGATAATATATATGTGTAGGGAAATTAACGAAGATTAACGAAACTTGATTATAAACAACCGACAATTTGAAATGATTTGTTTGAACATTATTTTTGATCGAGACTCATATTTAAGTAGATATTCTGTTTTTTAATTAAACAGTATATTTATATATTTATATCTACTGGCCTGATTATTTACGATAAATTATTATTAATAAAGTGTGTGTCATTCGGCAGGATTCGAATCTTATGTGGATAGGGGTCACAGGTTCGAATCCTGCCGAATGACACACATTTTATTAATAATTTTCCTAAATAATCAGGCCAGTAGATAGAAATATATAATACTGTTTAATTAAAAACAGAATATCTACTTAAATATGAGTATCGATCAAAAATAATATTCAAACAAATCATTTCATATATATATATATATATAATTCAGATAGGTTTATACGTTGAACACTGTTTTATTCACGCCGGAATAGTAATACTATACATATTTGCACTCTCTTATCTATATTAATTAATTCATATATATATATATATATATATATATATATATATATATATATATATATCTTCATTATCTATATATATATATATATATATATATATATAGAGAGAGAGAGAGAGAGAGAGAGAGAGAGAGCATAATGATGATCCACGTATACTGTCTTAATATGTATAGGAAAAACTACTAAAAAGTTGTAAGTTTAAAAATGTGTGTTTTTGACAGTATTTATTTATTTCTATTATTATATTTATATATAATATATATATATATATATTTATATATATAAATATATATATATAATAGAAATAAATAAATACTGTCAAAAAATACATTTTTAAACTTACAACTTTTATATATATATATATATATATGTGTGTGTGTGTGTGTGTGTGTGTGTGTGTGTGTGTGTGTGTGTGTGTGTGTGTGTGTGTGTGTGTGAATTCGTTTATCCTGCCAGTAATCATATGCTTGTCTCAAAGCTTAAGCCATGCAAATGTAAGTTCACGCCACGCATTAGAACGGGCGAAACCGCGAATGGCCTTCGTGCCGTCACGCGCGTGGGCACCAGCGTCGGCCGTTACGGGTCGCGACGCGACATATTAGACTGAGACCGATGCGCGCATTCCGTCCTCTCGTCGTCTTCGTCCATCTGTCGTGGTCGTTGTATGGCGTGAGACGGGGGTGGGGTTGCGGCTGCGGCTGCGAGGCTAAAGGGTAGCGCGCTCCGCTTAGGTGATTTTGGATAACTCATTGGTCGATCGCAATTTATATTGAGATCAAATATAGATAAAATATGAATAGGAGTCCGAGAGATTAATAAAATGAAGAACAAATTTAACATATTTCGGTTTGATTAAAACTTCATCACAGAAAAAATCCTGGTATTATTATTGCTCTGTTCTTTATTATTTTAGTTGGCTAAGCAGCATCAGAGATGTTTTACCGAATAAGGCAGAGAATACAATTGACGAAGCATTTGAGTAACGAGAAATTTTGAAGGAGTGGAAGAGATGGTTTAAAATTAATTGCCATGTTTACCTGCGCCTAAAGTCCATTCAAGTCCTGACTTATAATTTCCTACAACATCTTTTTGTCTTTTGTATCCCTAAACAGTGTTTGCCCTTTTTGACATCATTCTTTGCTCCTTCTCTTTGCCCTTCATTAAGACTCATTATCATAGCATTTTTTGCATCACTCTTTGCCTCTTCTCGTCTATTCACTAAGACTCTTCATCATAGCATTTTCCATGAAAAAGTTTCTGCGCAGCTTCTGTGTAGAAAGTGGTTGTATTGTGAAAAATAATTCACCAAGTGCAAGGCCACTAAACACTTTTGTAGGTCGGTTGAGCCTGCAAATTCGAGGCTGCAAAGTGTGGATTAAGCAGGGTTACGAGGCTGCATTTCTATATAAAGAAGATTAATAAAGTCAACGAAAGCGTTGAAATTTATAGTAAGGGATTCTACTGAGTGCTACTTGTTAATACAAAAAGTTTCCATTCATGGAGTAGTTGTAAAATAGAAAAATTAGACATAGAACGTTTAGAAGATTCTAGATCATTCCAGTATATTCGAGAAAAATCTAGATGATTCGAGAAATATGTTAATTAGATGCTAGCCTCTATAAAATACTTTTTTTTTAAGAGAGTTGTCAGTTGGGAAAAAAGAATTTCTGGTTTTATCAACTCCGGCTTTTAATTCGTGGATTATTATATCCAGCCAAAAGAATCTCTATGAAATGTTACCGACTAGCAAAAACCTAAAAAAGAACCTCATTGAACTAAACTGGTAAATAGTTTTTCAATATTTTCATTGACCAAACTAAATATTATTCTATGTGTACATATATTTGTGGATTTCCAGGAATAGCACTTACATTACTTCGCTAGCCCTGATTTATTAAAAGTACTTGACCCTCACCTTTCCTTCTTCCTCGTAACACTTCGCCAGTAAACTCTGTTTTGAATGCTACAATTGTATATTTGTACATATTTTATTTAGTGTTTTTAGTAAATTAAATAATTGTTTGTGATTTAGCTCTGTGTTTTGGTAAATCATTTCTTTTCTTTTCTTACAACTTATGACCCGTAACAGCAGAGACAACACAGATTTACTTTCATCTGACTCCGGCAAAGAAAGAGCATTGTGTCATGTACTTTCTGCAGTAGTGTAAAGAATTGACAATTTCTCCACCGTATCAACGAATTCTGTTTAATGATAGTCATTTGTTTTTCCAGAACGTGAGATGTTCAAGCGACTATTGGTCCAGTTATCATTGGGGCGTCTGGGTCTAGAACATCTAACATTAAGAAAACTGCAATATAACCCTGATATAAGAGACCCCGATATAAGAGAAACACGGATATAAGATATATTTTCACTGGTCACAAATTAGAGCATGTGGTAATGTATATAAAATAGACCAAATCCGGATATAAGATAAACTCGGATATAAGATAACTTTTATCCGGTCCTGACAACTCTCTTATATCAGAGTTACACTGTAGTTTAATATCATATTGCTTCAGAAGTCTGCCTGGCATTGCACATATTCTGCGAAAGGTGCAATTTGTCTGTTGGTACGAATATGCATAATACAAAAAACAAAATCTTTGCGAAAGAAAAAAGTAGTACAAGAATATAAATGCATAACAATATAAAAAATAATAATATAAAAAATAATAATAAAGAAAGCAAAAGGAAACAAAACGATGCAGAAACGATGTAAAGATTAGCCTCTTCATGGCGAATGGTTATAAAAATGGATGAACAGACTCAGTAAGGCAAAAGAAAGAAAGAAAGAAAGAAAGAAAGAAAGAAAGAAAGAAGCTGACTTAGATAAGAAACTGACGAAGGAAGATAGGCAGGAAACAGGTTGACATAGATAGATAGATAGATAGATAGATAGATAGATAGATAGATAGATGATGAACAGACTGAGATAGATAGATAGATAGATAGATAGATAGATAGATAGATAGATAGATAGATAGATAGATTATGAACAGACTGAGATAGATAGATAGATAGATAGATAGATAGATAGATAGATAGATTTGGACTACGGAATATATATATATATATATATATATATATATATATATATATATATATGAACAGACTCAAGAAAAAAAGAAAGAAGCTAACTTAGATAAAAAATCTGACGAAGACAGAGAGGTAGTGAACAGGTTGACATTATATATATATATCTAAATCTAAATTTATTTATAAATGGAACTTTGTCTCTGTGTGTGTGTATGTGTCTGTGTATGTGTGTGTCCGTTACCTATAGACTCCGAAACGGCTGAACCGATTTACTTGAAAATTTACACAGTTGTACTATAAGCATCTGCGATTGTTCTTAGCTAGGTTTTGTGTCGAGGTAAATATCGAAAATCGATAATCGAAAAAATCAGGTTATAAAAGGAGTGGTCCGATTTCAATCAAATTTGATACACTAATAGACAAAGACATAAGAAACGATATTCAGAAGTTTCAAAGTTTCAGTTCTTACAATAGTGCAGAAAATCGATAATATATATATATATATATATATATATATATATATATATATATATATATAAAAGGCAAAATGTTTGTGTGTGTGTCTTTATCTGCCTGTATGTCTATTTTTTTTCAGCCCTTTTATTTTAGTTTTTGCTTCGGGTTTGGTTCTAAGTAGGTATAATTGTAGTTCTTAGTCTCAGCCACAATGCCATTTACTCAGAGGACTTATTTAGCCTTCAAAATTCAGTTTACGACGAAAAAAATTTATTTGATATCGATACCAGGAAATCAAAATTTGACTTACATCCATTCATGGATTAGTTTTAAAGCTTTCATTACACCCGAGCAACGCCGAGCTATACTGCTAGTATATATATAAAAATGGATGAACAACCTCAGTAAGAAAACAGAAAGAAAGAAGCTTACTTAGATGAAAAAAAAACTGCCTAAGAAAGATAGGCAGTGAACAGGCTGATATCTCAAACTTCACTATCTCTCTATAGATAGATATGAACTGCAACATTTGATGAAAAGAAAAAAAAAGATTATGAAGATTCTTAATAAAAACTGGCCTTAAGAACATTTTAGAATACAGATCCCATCTAAGCAGACGAATAAAAACAAAATGGTAGAAATCGGAATATTATCTGGTTCAACCCAACGTTCAACCGAGAAGTAATAACCAGAATAGAACAAAATAGGACAATTTTTTTTTTAAACTAATCAATAAACACTTTCCAAAAAAGAAAAAAAAAGAATCAGAATTAAACAAAATTTTCAATAGGAATTCAATCAATCTGATTCATAGCTGTCCTAGTAATTTAGAAAATTACTTAAAAAAACAAAACATTAGAAACCTTAATAACAACGTAGAAAATAACATCATTATCAAGGAATGTAAGTGTAGGGTCAAAAATAAATGCCCACTTAACGGACTTTGTACTACAAAAGGGATTATTTAGCAAGCAAAAGTACATGAAATAAATGCTCAAAGTAAAACCTATTTCAGATCTACCAAACACAGTTTTAAAATTAAGTGGAATAACCATAAGTCTACATTTAAACTGGAAAACCTAAACAAATTGTACAAAACTGGCTAGCCACGTGTGGAAATGTAAATTGAAACATGGAAAAAACCCCAATATAACTTGGGGCATAGTAAAAATAGCCAAACCTTACAATGGTGGTAAAATATGCAAATTATGCCAGGAGGAAAAATTGGCTATGACATTGCTTCTAGACAGAAATAAATTACTAAATAACTAAAACAGAAATTGTGTCCAAGTGTAATAATATCAATATATACCTACTAGGATCACAAAATCATGGATGAAAGTGTTCTACATCCTTTAAGTAACTTCTCCTAATTTTGAAAATTGCGAATTCATAAAAAGATCCCTGACGTAAGCGTTTGAAAAACGGTAAATCGCCTGAAGACACCGAAAGGTAGAAACCTAGGTCGCGAAATAACTCATTTCCAAATGAAAACATTCTACAGTATAATTGTATTGAGCATATTTTTATAGAACTGTGTACTGGCCTAATTTAATTATGACCAAAAACTAACTAAATAATATATATATATATATATATATATATTAGGTCCTACGCTTTTTCTGATCTACATTAATGATCCCCCGATACCATAAAATCCCAAGTAGGCATGTACGCCGAGGACACCACAGTTTACTCTCGCCTCGATCAAAAATCTGGTGTGGGCGACAAAGCTAACCTCGCTGCCGAGATTGAGAAGGACCTCCAATCCGGAGAGGAAATGACTCGTAAATTTTAATGCTTCCAAAACGAAGCTGCTATCAATTAACCATCGGAGACAATCGCACCTACCTCCCATTAGCATGGAACAGGCTTGCCTCCCAGAGAGTAAAACACTACGCCTCCTTGGTCTCACACTCTCAGCGGACCTCAAGTGGAATGACTATATCGAATCCATTACTAAATTCGCTGCTATGAAAGTCGGTTCTCTGTGCAGGGCCCGGAAGTTTTTCCCGCCTGAATCTATCCTGCAGATCTATAAATCTACCATCCGCCCGTGTATTGAATACTGCTGCCACATCTTTTCAGGTGCCCCTGCTATTCTCCTCAGTGTTCTTGACAAAATACAACGGAGAACCTGTAGTGTAATCGATACCGACTTGGCAGACCGGCTGCAGTCACTCTCTCACCGGCGTGTCGTAGCTTCCCTGTGCCTATACTATAAATACTTTCACGGCTTCTGCTCCGATGAACTTAAATCACTGGTGCCCTCTAGGTATGAATTTGCACAATATACTAGATTTGCAACTAGGTCCCACCTTTTTACAGTGAAACAGATAAGATGTAACCGCAATTTCTACTCCAACAGCTTCTTTTCTCGCACTTCCCGCCTGTGGAAATTCCTTCCGTATACTTGCTTCCCCGACAGCTACAATCTACAGGAGTTTAAATGTAAGTTCAATAGACACCTCCTAACACACTAACTCGCACTCATTCTCTCAAACATTTTTCCCATCCACGCAACCCTCATCCTCGGTATCCTTACCCCTCTATCACCCCCCCTTCTGACATTTCTTATCACTTTCCCCTATGTAACCCCCTCTTTCCCTCTTTCTCATCACTTTCCCTAGCTTACCCTAACCACTCTTTCTCATCACTTTCCCCTATGCCAACCCCTAACCACTCTTTCTCATCACTTTTAACCATGTAACTTCTTTCCTCTTTCTCATCACTTTCCCCTATGTAACACCTTATACTCTTTCTCATCCTTTCCCTATGCCAACACCCTAACCACTCTTTCTCATCACTTTCCCCTATATACTTAACCCCCTAACCACTCTTTCTCATCACTTTCCCCCTATGTAACACCCTAACCACTCTTTCTCATCACTTTCCCCTATGTAACACCTAACCACTCTTTCTCATCACTTTCCCCTATGTAACCCCCTAACCACTCTTTCTCATCACTTTCCCCTATGCTAACCCCCTAACCACTCTTTCTCATCACTTCCCCTTATGTAACCCCTAGCATACTCTTTCTCTATTACTTTCCCCTATGTAACCCCCTACCCCCCCCCCCCCCCCCCCCCCCCCTCTTTCTCATCACTTTCCCCTATGTAACCCCCTAACCACTCTTTCTCATCACTTTCCCCTATGTAACCCTAACCACTCTTTCTCATCACTTTCCCCTATGTAACCCCTAACCACTCTTTCTCATCACTTTCCCTGTAACACCCTAACCACTCTTTCTCATCACTTTCCCCTATGTAACCCTAACCACTCTTTCTCATCACTTTCCCCTATGTAACCCCCTAACCACTCTTTCCATCACTTCCTATACTAACCCCCTAACCACTCTTTCTCATCACTTTCCCCTATGTAACCCCCTAACCCTCTTTCTCATCACTTTCCCCTATGTAACACCTAACCCACTCTTTCTCATCACTTTCCCCTATGTAACCCTAACCACTACTCATCACTTTCCCTATGTAACCCCCTAACCCTCCTTTCTCATCACTTTCCCTAGCAAACACTAACCACTCTTTCTCATCACTTTCCCCTATGTAACCCCCTAACCACTCTTTCTCATCACTTTCCCCTATGTAACCCCCTAACCACTCTTTCTCATCACTTTCCTATGTAACCCCCTAACCACTCCTTTTCTCATCACTTTCCCCTATGTAACCCCTAACCACTCTTTCTCATCACTTTCCCCTAGCAACCCCCTAACCACTCTTTCTCATCACTTCCCCTTATGTAACCCCCTAACCACTCTTTCTCATCACTTTCCCCTATGTAACCCCCTAACCACTCTTTCTCATCACTTTCCCCTATGTAACCCCTAACCCTCTTTCTCATCACTTTCCCCTATGTAACCCCCTAACCACTCTTTCTCATCACTTTCCCTATGTAACCCCTAACCACTCTTTCTCATCACTTTCCCTATGTAACCCCCTAACCACTCTTTCTCATCACTTTCCCCTATGTAACCCCCTAACCTCTTCTCATCACTTTCCCTACTCTGCCAACCCCTAACCACTCTTTCTCTATACTTTCCCCTACTCTGCTCCCCTAACCACTCTTTCTCATCACTTTCCCTATGTAACCCCCTAACCACTCTTCCCCATCATCACTTTCCCCTATGTAACCCTAACCCTCTTTCTCATCACTTTCCCTTTCTATAACCCCCTAACCACTCTTTCTCATCACTTTCCCCATCCTTAACCCCCTAACCACTCTTTCTCATCACTTTCCTATGTAACCCTAACCACTCTTTCTCATCACTTTCCCTATCACAACCCCCTAACCACTCTTTCTCATCCTTCTTCCCCTATGTAACCCCCTAACCACTCTTTCTCATCACTTTCCCTATGTAACCCTAACCACTCATTCTCATCACTTTCCTCTATGTAACATTTTTGAAGGAGAAATATTGCCAACAATGCATTCTTGAAAAAAAAAATGATTACCATAACACACTTTTGAAAGAAAAAAATTATTCTCAGCAAAACATGTTTGAATATTAAACTAGAAAACATTTTCAGTTTTCTAAAATAAAAAAGAATAAAAACAAAAATTTTCATTAAAATCTGACTAAATCGACCTTCTCACTATAACTGAACATTAAAAAAAATATCTTAAAACTCCACCTTTTTGGCATTAAATAACTCACAGAGGTGTTGATATGCCGTTAAACAAAACCCAAAAAACTGCTTTATTCATATATCATTGGAAATTTTTAAAAAAACAACAAAAAGAACCCAAATATTATCTGGAATATCGTAGCTCAATCCAAATTTTACAACGAAAAAGGAGACAGATCTAACTTAAGTCTTTAAGAAAAACTTGTCATCTTAAACCATATAAATAATCTTAATCTATTTAACAAACAAAAAGATTTAATGACGACGTTCGGCTACAGAAAAATACTTAAAATAAAAAAATACTTACTTAAATTCTTAGACCTCGATTGATACTGATTCTTCTATACGTTTGCCTCTTTCTTTCTTTCTTTCTTTCTTTCTCCCCACAAATATTACTGTTATTAATTTTGAATTACGCCCCATTGATTTCATCTCCGAGCATTTTAATATCTTTAATATTTCTTAATTTTAAACTTTTAATTAAAATTCTAAATTTAAGTTTTAATCTACATGTAGCCTAAGTAAATTTAAATTTTTACTTTTGTAAAAACAGTAACCTGAATTTATAAGATTGAACTTAAATGATCATTGAGTGAACTTAAATTGAAAACTATTAAATTATCAGTTTGAAAACTCGGCTCTTCGATTGACCATTCCGAAGCATTATTCGTTACACCAGCCATATATCTAAGCTTTACAGCACCTGGTATTCGGGAGAAAAGGTGGATTCATACCGTCCCCAAGGGTATTTGCGGGTAAGTGAATATAACGAACCTAACTGGAATTGAAGCTCCTCTCTTCGATTAACAATTCCGAAGCATTATTCGTTACACCAGCCATATATCTAAACTTTACAGCACCTGGTATTCGGGAGAAAAGGTGGATTCATACCGTCCCCAAGGGTATTTGCGGGTAAGTGAATATAACGAACCTAACTGGAATTGAAACTCCTCTCTTCGATTAACAATTCCGAAGCATTATTCGTTACACCAGCCACTTATCTAAACTTTACAGCACCTGGTATTCGGGAGAAAAGGTGGATTCATACCGTCCCCAAGGGTATTTGCGGGTAAGTGAATATGACGAACCTAACTGGAATTGAAACTCCTCTCTTCGATTAACAATTCCGAAGCATTATTCGTTACACCAGCCACTTATCTGAACTTTACAGCACATGGTATTCGGGAGAAAAGGTGGATTCATACCGTCCCCAAGGGTATTTGCGGGTAAGTGAATATGACGAACCTAACTGGAATTGAAACTCCTCTCTTCGATTAACAATTCCGAAGCATTATTCGTTACACCAGCCACTTATCTAAACTTTACAGCACCTGGTATTCGGGAGAAAAGGTGGATTCATACCGTCCCCAAGGGTATTTGCGGGTAAGTGAATATGACGAACCTAACTGGAATTGAAACTCCTCTCTTCGATTAACAATTCCGAAGCATTATTCGTTACACCAGCCACTTATCTAAACTTTACAGCACCTGGTATTCGGGAGAAAAGGTGGATTCATACCGTCCCCAAGGGTATTTGCGGGTAAGTGAATATGACGAACCTAACTGGAATTGAAACTCCTCTCTTCGATTAACAATTCCGAAGCATTATTCGTTACACCAGCCACTTATCTAAACTTTACAGCACCTGGTATTCGGGAGAAAAGGTGGATTCATACCGTCCCCAAGGGTATTTGTGGGTAAGTGAATATGACGAACCTAACTGTAATTGAAACTCCTCTCTTCGATTAACAATTCCGAAGCATTATTCGTTACACCAGCGATATATCTATGCTTTACAGCACCTGGTATTCGGGAGAAAAGGTGATTCATACCGTCCCCAAGGGTATTTGCGGGTAAGTGAATATGACGAACCTAACTGGAATTGAAGCCTTCTTCGATTAACAATTCCAGCATTATTCGTTACACCAGCCACTTATCTAAACTTTACAGCACCTGGTATTCGGGAGAAAAGGTGGATTCATACCGTCCCCAAGGGTATTTGCGGGCAAGTGAATACGACGAACCTAACTGGAATTGGAAACCTTCTTCGATTAACAATTCCGAAGCATTATTCGTTACACCAGCCACTTATCTAAACTTTACAGCACCTGGTATTCGGGAGAAAAGGACCGCTACCGTCCCCAAGGGTATTTGTGGGTAAGTGAATATGACGAACCTAACTGGAATTGAAACTTCTCTTCGATTAACAATTCCGAAGCATTATTCGTTACACCAGCCACTTATCTAAACTTTACAGCACCTGGTATTCGGGAGAAAAGGTGGATTCATACCGTCCCCAAGGGTATTTATGGGCAAGTGAATATGAAGAACCTAACTGGAATTGAAACTCCTCTCTTCGATTAACAATTCCGAAGCATTATTCGTTACACCAGCCACTTATCTAAACTTTACAGCACCTGGTATTCGGGAGAAAAGGTGGATTCATACCGTCCCCAAGGGTATTTGTGGGTAAGTGAATATGACGAACCTAACTGGAATTGAAACTCCTCTCTTCGATTAACAATTCCGAAGCATTATTCGTTACACCAGCCACTTATCTAAACTTTACAGCACCTGGTATTCGGGAGAAAAGGTGGATTCATACCGTCCCCAAGGGTATTTGTGGGTAAGTGAATATGACGAACCCAACTGGAATTGAAAACTCCTCTTCGATTAACAATTCCGAAGCATTATTCGTTACACCAGCCACTTATCTAAACTTTACAGCACCTGGTATTCGGGAGAAAAGGTGGATTCATACCGTCCCCAAGGGTATTTGTGGGTAAGTGAATATGACGAACCTAACTGGAATTGAAACTCCTTCCTCGATTAACAATTCCGAAGCATTATTCGTTACACCAGCCACTTATCTAAACTTTACAGCACCTGGTATTCGGGAGAAAAGGTGGATTCATACCGTCCCCAAGGGTATTTATGGGTAAGTGAATATGACGAACCTAACTGGAATTGAAACTCCTCTCTTCGATTAACAATTCCGAAGCATTATTCGTTACACCAGCCACATATCTAAACTTTACAGCACCTGGTATTCGGGAGAAAAGGTGGATTCATACCGTCCTCAAGGGTATTTGCGGGTAAGTGAATATGACGAACCTAACTGGAATTGAAACTCTCTCTTCGATTAACAATTCCGAAGCATTATTCGTTACACCAGCCACTTATCTAAACTTTACAGCACCTGGTATTCGGGAGAAAAGGTGGATTCATACCGTCCCTGTTGCATTGGTGGGTAAGTGAATATGACGAACCCAACTGGAATTGAAGCTCCTCTCTTCGATTAACAATTCCGAAGCATTATTCGTTACACCAGCCACATATCTAAACTTTACATAACCTGGTATTCGGGAGAAAAGGTGGATTCATACCGTCCCCAAGGGTATTTGCGTGTAAGTGAATATAACGAACCTCACTGGAATTGAAACTCCTCTCTTCGATTAACAATTCCGAAGCATTATTCGTTTCACCAGCCACATATCTAAACTTTACAGCACCTGGTATTCGGGAGAAAAGGTGGATTCATACCGTCCCCAAGGGTATTTGCGGGTAAGTGAATATGACGAACCTAACTGGAATTGAAGCTCCTCTCTTCGATTAACAATTCCGAAGCATTATTCGTTACACCAGCCACATATCTAAACTTTACAGCACCTGGTATTCGGGAGAAAAGGTGGATTCATACCGTCCCCAAGGGTATTTGCGGGTAAGTGAATATAACGAACCTAACTGGAATTGAAACTCCTCTCTTCGATTAACAATTCCGAAGCATTATTCGTTTCACCAGCCACATATCTAAACTTTACATAACCTGGTATTCGGGAGAAAAGGTGGATTCATACCGTCCCCAAGGGTATTTGCGGGTAAGTGAATATAACGAACCCAATTGGAATTGAAACTCGGCCTTTTAATGAACCATTCTGAAATTAGTCTTCACACTTTTCGCCCATTTAAATATCACAGCAACTGTTATTCCGAAGAATTGTTGGATTCATACTTTTCACAAGGGAGATTTTGCGTAAGTGAATATAACGAAGCGAACTGGGATTAGAATTCGGTCCTCCGGTTTCAAATTCCCACTCTTATCCATTTCACCACCTGCGCATCCCCCAGGTAGTATGTTTTTTCTTGTTTACTACTTCTGGTCTGAATTAGGTGATCTGTTTAAACCTCAAAATTACCATCCTAACCCAGCTGCGCTTGTTCAATTAATATTATAAGAGGAGGCATCCGTAGACTGAGGTGCCGAATACGGTGCCTAGCTCAACCCCGTTGTCGACGCATAGCCAGACGAACAAAACCCACTTGTGATTATTGCTGCAACTATGCTGAGTAGCCGAGTTCGACCTCTAGTTAAATTCGTTGCATTCACTTACGCGCAAATACCCTGGGTAAAATTGTTAATCTCTCTTCCCTCCAACTATGGGTTAAATAGAAGAGTAGATTGGGTTCTATAGCCTTGGTTGACAACTAGTCTACCGCAGAAAGTAATGGCGACCTACTGTGAGAAAATGTTCTGCCTAGTCAGTTATGTCTCTTTCGAGACATGATTGCTCAAGCGTATATCACGTATGGCACTTCACTGACTGACTGATGCGAGGTAGAGCTTCGTTACAGTTTCTTGGAGGAAACGTATAATCTGGCATAATTTACAGTTTAAAATCATAAATATTTTAAAACTAAGTCACGATGATTTGGGGCGCCACTCTGTCTTTTGACCGATTTGCTTTTTTACGCCTTATGCTTTTTTACGCCTTATGCTTTTTTACGCCTTATTCAAAACCAGAAAATATTTATAGATTTTAAGATTTTTTTTGGCAATAATAATTTAGGGATACAAGTACTACTAATTATCCCAAAGCTAGTAAAGAAAGAGGTGAATTCATACCTTTGCGAAGAAGTGAATATGACGATCCCAACTGGAATTAGAACCCCGCTCTTCGATAAACAATTCCGAACCATTTTCCATTACACCACCCACACATCCAAGCCTAAAGTACCTGGTCATCGGGAGAAGAAGTGGATTCATACCTTTCCCAAGTGTATTTGCGCATAAGTGAATATAACGAACCCAACTGGAATTGGAACTCTGCTCTTCAATAAACAATTACGAACCATTATCCATTACACCACCCGCACATCCAAGCCTACAGCAACTGGTCATCGGGAGAGGAGTTGGCCAAAGATGCATTTTAAAAGCTGAGTAGAGTATTGAGAGATAGGAAAATACCTGGGAAGTTTTCTAACAGGGGACGGAAAGTGCAACACTGGGATCCGAAGACGAATTGGCATGGTCAAGGATGCATTCCAGAAGCTGAGTAGAGTATTGAGAGACAGGAAATACCTGGGAAGTGTTCTAAAAAAAGATGGGAAGTGCAACACTGAGATCCTAAGGGGAAATTGCATGGCCAATATATATTCCAGAAGCTCAGCACTCATTTCAAAGACAGGCAATTTTCGCTGAAAAAGAGTACTGGATTTTTATATGATTTCTGTTTTTCAATATGGCAGCGAATGCTGGACAATCTCCTCAAAGATGAAGGAGACGCTTGAAGCAACCAAAATGTGGTTCTACAGAAGGATACTGAGGATTCCTTCAGCTGAACGTGTGAGCAACAGGAGGTTTTAGAGAAGATGGAAACGAAAAGGAAACCAATACTTAACATCAGAAAAAGACAGCTGAAGTTCCTGGGACATGTAATGAGGAAGGAGGGCTTGGAGAGTCTGATACTCACTGGTCAGATACAGAGAAAGAAAAACAATAGAAAGAGAGACAAGAGGAAGTAACGCGTGACATACTTGATGGGCTTGAGCAAATGGATAGCAGAGCGGGGTTTGAAGGGATAATTTGAGAAAGCGAGTTGAGAGCTATTACGAATAGGGAGATGTGGAAGACCACGATCACCTACATCCTGAAGGGACATAGCACATGAAAGAAGAACACATTGTGTCTTAGTTGCTTCACTGCGTTGATCAAGGTTTGGACGTTCCACATTACTTCAAGCAAACGTTTCCAATTTATTGATTTATTTTTTACGGCTTATCAACCTTTTCAGGTTATTTAAAACCAGAAATATTTTCAGATGGTAAGAATTAAAGAGGTGAATTCATACTTTTTCTTTTTGTACAGTGCTGATTGCAGACACGGAAAGGAAACTACAAGACCTCCTTCAGAAGGTAACGGTGGAGAGTGACAAAAAGGACTACAAATAAAGAAAACTGAATGCATGGTCATCAGCAAAAGGTGCAACCCAAAATGCCAAATACAGGTGGGAGATACCAGTAAAGCAAGTACAAAAAATTAAATACCTATGAAGTGTTCTAACAGGAGATGGAAAGTGCGACACAGAGATCCGAAGGCGAATTGGCATGGCAAAGGACGCGTTCCAGAAGCTGAGTAAAGTACTACAACACAGGCAAATTTCACTAGAAACAAAGAAAAGAGTGCTGGATTGCTATGTGATGTCAGTTCTTCAATACGGCAGTGAATGCTGGACAATATCATCGAAAATGAGGACAAAACTTGAAGCATCAGAAATGTGGTTCTACAGAAGGATGCTGCGGATATCGTGGACTGAGCATACAAGCAACGATGAGGTGTTGGAAAGAATAGCAACAAAAAGGAAATTAATACTGAGCATCAGGAAGAGACAACTGAAGTTCCTGGGACATGCAATGTGCAATGAGGAAGGAGGGCCTGGAGAACCTGATACTGACCAGATAGAAGGAAAGAGAGACAGAGGAAGGCAGCGGATAACATATTTGCAGGGTTTGATCAGGTGGATGACGGAACAGGGGTTGCCAGGAGTAACAGGAGCAAACATACTAAGAGCCACAAGGGATAGGAAGACGTGGAGAACCATGATCGCCTATGTCCTGAAGGGACAGGGCACATAAAAAAGAAGAAGAAGTAAATATAACGAACTCGGGTAGAATTGGATCTCAGTTCTACGATTTCCAATTTCGAACTGTTATCCACTACACCACTCACATATCCAAACTTAGAGCAACTAGTATTTCCGTTAGGTAGGCAGGTCAGGGCAACTGGTTTTTATCAAAGGAATCTTTTTTGTCTGAATAAAAGGCCTTGGTTAAAATTCCAGTTTTCAAAGACATTACAAACAGAAAGGTCTACACACGCAGGCAGTCGGAGTGTCCACTCCAGTCAGTCAGTGAAGCTCTTTTTGCCCCTCCATGGCCGTTAGAGAAAGGAAGTTACTTTTTGTTGGAGTCAGAAGAACGTCAGTCAGTCAGTTAAGTGCCAGACGTGATACACACTTTGGCGATCATAAGACATGACTGGCTTGGCAGAAGATTATCCCGCAGTAGGTTGCCATTGCTTTCTGCGGTAGACAGGTTGCCAGCCAAGGCTATAGAACACAATCTGTTCTGTTATTTGACTCATAGCTAAAGGGAGAAGAGATGTATTATATTTTTAGGTAGTAATTAGTGGGAGATGAGTTTCTTACTTCATAACAATAGAAAACCGATCCCCCACTTTATGGCCTGTAGAAGCCTTAATATTGTTTTCAACTGTTATATTCAGTCAGTCAGTTAAGTGCCATACGTGATACACGATTTGGGTGATCATATCTCGAAAGAGAAATGATTGACTAGGCAGAAGTTTTTCCAGCAGCATGTTGCCATTTCTTTCTTTTTATCCAGATTAGTCAGTTAAGGGCCATACGTGGTACACGCTTGGTCGATAATGTCTTGAAATAGACATGACTGACTAGGTTAAGATTTTCCCGCAGTAAGTTGCCATTTCTTTCTGCGGTAGACAACCGAGGTTATAGTACCCAATCTGTTCTGCCATTCAACCAATAGCTGGAGGAAGAAGAGATGGATTAATACCTTTCCCAAGAGTAAGTCTGTGTAAGTGAATGAAACGAACTTGACTAGAATTCAAACTCGGCTCTCCAATTTCACTTTCCGTGCCGATAAACTTACACCACAACGCACATCGATGAACAGAGTATTGGTAAAAAATAGAACGGCAAAGAAAAACTGTTCATTGTAAAAGACCTGAAAGAGAAGGAGTCTTTTTCAGAGACTACGATTGAAAAAAATTGTCTGGTAATAAATAGTTGCTTGTTATTTTTAGAGTAACCTGTGATTTGAATTCATTTTCAGCTAAAAGGATTACCACAGGTCTGTAGGATAATCAATTCGACAGGCAAACTCATCATATAATCATAGCAAGAATGACGTCCCTGGGACATGTATTGAGGAAGGACTGCTTGGAGAATCTGAAACTCACAAGTCAGATAAAGGTAAAGTTTGAGTTTGAGTTTTGTTCAACGGCATATCTACCACGTGGGTTATTTAAAGCCAAAAAGGTGGGGTTTTAAGGTATTTTTTAATGTATGGTTATGGTCAGGTGATTGATATAGTCAGATTTTAATTAATTTTTTTCCTTTTTTATTTTTGAAAACTGGATATGTCCTTTAGTTTTCTATTGAAAAATGTTTTGCTGAGAATAGTTTTTTTTTCCTCCGAAAATGTGTTATGGTAATTTTTTCTTCGAAAATGTATTGTTGACAATATTTTTTCTTCAAAAATGTATATTTTTCTAAAAACAGTCTATTTTTATACTTTCATGGTGTTTTGACTCCAGTTTGTGGGTTAACTAACTTGCCCATAGCTCGGAGACTAGCAAGTGCTACCACTCCGGGTCAGGGTGGACCTGAGAACAACAGCAATTTAGAGGTGGTTCCATGCTCCTCACAACCTTCCAATCAGAGGCCTTGCTGTCGGATGCAGTTTATCGTCATGCCCAGGACCTAAAGGTAAAGAGAGACAAAGGAAAGAGAGACATGGGAGGGCAGGGTTTGGAAGGGGTAACAGACGAAAGCGTATTAAGAGCTATTAGGAATAAGCAAATGTTTGAGTTTGAGTTAGTTTTGTTTAACGGCATATCAACACCTCTGTGGGTTATTTAATGCCAAAAAGGATGGAGTTTTAAGGTGATTTTTTTACTGTTCGGTTATAATGAGAAAGATGATTTAGTCAGATTTTGATGAAATGTTTTTGTTTTCTTTTTATTTTAGAAAACTGAAAATGTCTTTTAGTTTTGTATTCGAAAATGTTTTATTGAGAATAAATTTTTATTCCAAAATGTGTTATGGCAATATATTTTTTTTCCAAAAATATAATGTTGGTAATATTTTTCCTTCAAAAATGTATATTTTCTTATAAAAGTCTATTTTTATGTATATATTTCTATCATCATCATCAACGCCGAGGTGGTACAATATCTCACAGCCCATAGACTCTTCTCTAACAAACAGTATGGCTTCCGCTTCACCAGGTCTACTGCTGATATGCTCACGACCATCACCGACTATATACACCAGGCCCTCGACAAAAACGGCGAATCCTGAACTGTGGCCCTTGACATCTCCAAAGCGTTTGACAGAGTTTGGCATGCTGGCCTTCTATGCAAGCTGCAGGGCTATGGTATAACTGTACAATTGTTTGACCTAATCCAGTCTTTCCTTTCAAACCGTACAATGAGGGTGGTATTGAACGGACAAACTCCCCAATACTATCACATGAATGCGGGTGTCCCTCAAGGCTCTATTCTAGGTCCTACGCTTTTCCTTATCTATATTAACGATCTCCCTGATGTAATAAGATCCCAAGTGGGCATATATGCTGACGAAACTACGGTATACTCTCGTCTCGATCAAAATTCTACTGAGGCTGAAAAAGTAAACCTCGCTGCCGAGATTGAAGATGACCTCCAATCCGTGGTGAATTGGGGTAAGAAATGGCTCGTAAATTCTAATGCTTTCAAAACGAAGTTGCTATCGAATAACCACCACAAATAATCGTTCCTCCCGCCCATTAACATGGATCAGGCTTCTCTCCCTGAAAGCGAAACACTGCGCCTCCTCGGGTTAACTCTCACACCAGACCTCAAGTGGAATAACTATATAGAATCTATAGCTAAATCCGCTGCTAAGAAACTCGGTTCTCTGTGCAGGGCCAGGAAGTTTGTTCCGTCCCAAACATATATCCTGCACATATACAAGTCTACCGACCGTGCATTGAGTATTGTTGCCATATCTGGTCCGATGCTCCTGCTATCCACTTAGGTGTCCTCGACCGAATCCGACGGAGAATCTGTACTGTGATCGATCCCGACTTGGCAGCTAGGATACAGTCGCTTTCTCACCGACGCAGTGTGACTTCCATGTGTCTCTTCTACAAATACTTTCACGGCTTCTGCTCCGATGAACTTAGCTCAGGGTTTTTTTTTGTGTCCTTTTTATTCCTCTTTTACTAAAGAGTTCCTCTTTGTTTACATGCTCCATCTTTTTTTTTTTTAATCCTATCACCCCGAGCAAGGCGGTAACGCCACTGATGTGCAGGGGGCTATATAAGAGTAAAAATATTAATTAGAAGAGAGTGAAGAGAAAGACGAACCAGTTAGAAAGGAGCAAGAGAAGGATTGGAATACAGGTGTGATGACAGTTGCAAAGGTGGAGAGAAAGGAAAGGATATTCAGGGTGGGGAGGAAAGAACTAGAGTCGAGTGGTTAAGAGATGAGTATTGACATTGCATTTAAATTCCTGGAGGTTGTAGCCGTCAGAAAAGCAAGAATATGGAAGCGACTCCCACAGGCGGGAAGTGCGAGAGAAGAAGCTGCAGTAGTAGAATTGTCGGCTGCATTTTGGTTAATCTAACTGTGAATGTGTGGGACCCAGTTGCCAATCTGGTTGCACGAGTAAAAACCTGTTGCAGAGGCACCAGTGACTTAAGTTCGTTGGAGCAGAAGCCATGAAAGTATTTATAGAACAGACAAAGGGAGGCCACATCTCTTCGATGGGGAAGTGGCTGTAGTCGAGCCGCCAAGTTGGTACCTATCACATCACTGATTCTCCTTTGGAGCCTGTCGAGAACACTGAGATGAACAGCAGGGGCGCCAATCCATATATGGCAGTAGTATTCCATGCACGGACGAATGGTTGATTTGTATATATGCAGGATGGTTTCAGGCGGGAAAAACATTCTGGCCCGACATAGTGACCCAGTGGATTTAGCGATGGACTCAATGTAGTGGCTCCATTTGAGATCAGAAGAGAGGGTAAGGCCGAGGAGGCGCAGTGTATTGCTCTCAGGGAAACTCGCTTGGTCCATGCTTATGGGAGGCAGGAGAAGTTGCCTGTGATGATTGACAGACAGCAGCTTGGTCTTAGAGGCATTGAAATTGACAAGCCACTTCTTACCCCAATTCACCACAGAGTGTAGATCCCGTTCAAGGTCAGCAGCGAGATTATGTTTGTCCACCACGACGGGTTTCTTACTGATGCGGGAGTAAATTGTGGTGTCATCTGCGTAGATGCCTACTTTGCTCTTGATCTCACTGGGAGGTCATTTATGAAAATATGGAAGAGCGTCGGGCCCAGGATAGAGCCCTGAGGGACACCAGCGTTTGTGTTGTAGGATGTAGAGGCATGCCCATTCAAAACGACCTTCATTTTGCGGTTATTTAAAAAGATTGGATTAGATCAAGCAAGCGTCAGGCAATGCCGTAACCCCGTAGCTTGCATAGAAGGCCAGAGTGCCAAACCCAGTCAAAAGCCTTGGAGATGTCCAGAGAAACAGCACGAGCCTCGCCGGACTCCTCAAGGGTCTGGAACATGTACTCCGTAACGGTCGTTAGCATGTCGGCCGTGGACCTGGCAAAGCGGAAGCCATACTGCCTGTCAGAGTAGAGTTTATCGGCAGTAAGATGTTGAACTATTTCAGCATTAATTATGGCCTCGAACACTTTCCCGAAAATTGGTAGAAGGCTGATGGGGCGATAGTTGGATGGGTCCGAGAATTTCACCACAGTTCTTAAATACAGGAATGACAGAAGAGAACTTGCAGCATGCAGAAAAACAGGAAGCAGAAAGGCAGTAGTTATATTGTTTAGCGAGGACAGGGGTGAGTTCAGGAGCACATTTCTTAAGGAAGGACAGGGGAGAGTTCAGGAGGGACAGGGGAGAGTTCAGGAGGGACAGGGGAGACCCCCTATATACGAATTTCCTCGAGCCACAAGATTAGCAACTAGGTCCCACCCTTTTACTGTGAAACCAATAAATTGTAAACGCAAATTCTACTCCATCAGCTTCTTTTCTCGCACTTCCGCATGTGGAATTCTCTTCCGCATACTTGCATACTTCCCGACAGTTACAATCTCCAAGAATTTAAATGCAAAGTCAATAGTCATCTCCTGTCTCAGTAGCTTACATCCTGTTTCTCATACTTTTTCTACATTTTCCAGCCCACTCTCATCAGTAATCTCTTCCCTCTCCTACTCTCTTCCTGACACCCCCTGCAACCTCTCACTCCTCATAACATTCCTCCTCATCCACCCCACTTTCATCAGTAATCTCTTCCCTCTCCTACTCTCTTCCTGACACCCCCTGCAACCTCTCACTCCTCATAACATTCCTCCTCATCCACCCCACTTTCATCAGTAATCTCTTCCCTCTCCTACTCTCTTCCTGACACCCCTGCAACCTCTCACTCCTCATAACATTCCTCCTCATCCACCCATCTTTCATCAGTAATCTCTTCCCACTCCTACTCTCTTCCTGACACCCCCTGCAACCTCTCACTCCTCATAACATCCCTCCTATATAACCTCCAGCACAACAGTGGCAGTAACATGCCTTGCTTGGGGCGACACGATTATAAAAAAAAGTGTATTTTTATACTTTCATAGTGTTTTAACCCCTGTTGGCGGTTAACTATTTGCCGATAGTTGGGACCCTAGCAGGTGCTACCACTCCGGGTCAGGGTAGACCTGGGAAGAACAGCAATTATTAGGTGGTTCCCTGCTCCTCGCAACCTCCCAATCAGAGACCTTGCTGCTAGATAAAGTTTACCGTTATGCCCAGGACCTAGGGAAACGTTGAAGACCATGATCGCTTACGTCCTGAAAGGAACCTCTTGCGTCTTTGTGTCTTCACTGCCTTGATCAAGATGGGCTTAATTGCAGCAAAGATTTTTTTCACTATTTTTCTTATTCCTGCTTTTTCTCTAATTTTATTCTTTTCATTCCTTTTGTATTATTTTTTGTTTTTTCTTCGTTTTAATTTTGTGTTTAGACTTATTTCCTTTCCTTCTTTTTCACGCCTATTTTCCTTTTTTCTTTTCAATTCGTTTTTGTTCTTTCTTTTTTCTGTTTCTTTTTTCTGTTTCTTTTTTTCTATTTCTTTTTTTCTGTTTCTTTTTTCTGTTTATTTCTTTTCTCTTATTTCATTTGAGTTTTTCATTTTTCTCTTTCTAATTTTAGCTTTATTTTAATTTTGAATTATTTCTTTTCGTTTTCTTTTTCTCTGTTTCATGGTTTTCCTTTTCTTTTCTTCTCTATATTTCTTTTTCATTCTCTTTCTCGCTTCTATTTGATTCTGTTTCATTTTCTGTCTCTTTCTTTGTTTTATTTTTTCGTTTTCTTTTTTTTTCTGTCACATTCATTTTCTCTTTTCTTCTTTTTATTTTATTTCTCTTTCTCTGTTTCTTTTTTGTTATGATTTCCTATTTGTTTTATTTTATTTTTCCTTATACTTTGTTTCTTTTTTTCATTTTTCTCCTTTTTCTACGTTCCTTTTGATTTCATTTTTTTATTTTTCTTTGTCATTTTTGTTTCTTTTTCTTTTTCTTTTACTTTTTCTGTTTTTTCTTTTTCATTTCCTTTCTTTTTCACTGTTACTTTTTTCTTATATTTCTCTTTTTCTTCAGTTTTCATTTTTTCTTCTGTTTTCATTTTTCCTCTTTTACTGTTTTACTTTCTTTCTCTCTTTCTTTCTTTCTTTCTTTCATTTTCCATTTTTCTTCCGTTTTCTTTTACTGCTTCCTTCTCTTTCTTTCTTTCTTTCTTTCTATTCCTAATTCGTATTTCATTTATTCCACTCATTCTTCAGCTTTTTTCTTTCTTTTCCAAATTGTTATATTTCTTTCTTTCTTTCTTTCTTTATTTCCACATACGCGTTTTTGTTTTCTTTCTTTCTTTCTTTCTTTCTTTTTTTCTTTCTTTCTTTCTTTCTTTCCACATACGCGTTTTTGTTTTCTTTCTTTCTTTCTTTCTTTCTTTCTTTCCACATACGCGTTTTTGTTTTCTTTCTTTCTTTCTTTCTTTCCACATACGTGTTTTTGTTTTCTTTCTTTCTTTCTTTCTTTCTTTCTTTCTTTCTTTCTTTCTTTCTAGCTTCTACCGCTTTAGTTTACCTTTTTCTTTTCTTTTTCCTTTTCCTTCGCACATTTTTTAATGCAGTACGCTTCAATGGGTACATCACCAAGATTGGATCGCACTAGAGACACCAACGCATACATTATACATTAGAATCACATATTTAAAACCCGAGTAAAATTCGGTCAATATTCGATCTGTTAATATCAAGGGATTCGTATACGTGCCTTTTTTTTTTATCTTTTTGACGGTGGTGGTGGTGGGGATTTTATTTATTTATTTTTTCGCTTATCAAAACTGAACGGCTTCTCTATGAATATTTCACGTTGTAGATAGAGTAAATATCCTTTTAAGAGTACTGTGACTTTTTTTTCTTTTTTTTTAGTTAGTTATTCGACGCCATTCTTCTTTATTCATGAACTTATTTTACGAATCGAAGAGTGGGTCGGAATCAACAAGTACGCGCGTGTAAGGCACCTCAGTGTGGGGAAAAGATTGGCGGGTGGTTTTGTTTAACCATTAGTACGGTTATGATAATATTAACCTTTCTCCTTCTAAGAAAATATTCAACATTTATTGACCGGGCAACCAGTAGTGCTGTCGGTTGAAATTTATATAATCTTTCAGGTTTTCCAGGTCCAGTAGGTGTTATCGCTCTTTTCGGTGTTGATGGGAGTTTCCTTCCTAACCTTTCGGCTAAAGTAGAAGGAATATAAAAATGTAAAACCGGGCCAATAAAAAGTAAAAGGAAATGTCGAATGGTGATCCCGGCATGCTCTTGCTTGAGTCTTAACTGTCGTCACCCGCCTCCCAAAAGTTGACGTCCAACAAATCATTCTTGATTCAATATTCGTTCAAAGAACCCACCAGAACTCACATGACTCCGTCAGTCTTTATGCATATTTGAAATTAAACATTTTGAATTTTTTCAGTATTTTTCTTCTCCCTGGGTGTTCTTTTTTTTTAATTTTCATTTTTCTATGCCATCGTATTTCTGAATATTTCTTTATTTTTCTCCTTCCTTCCTTCCTTCCTTCCTTCCTTCCAATTTTCTCTTATTTTTTGCAAACTAATATATTCTGAACTCCTAACATTAAGTTTAATTGGGGTTCTTCATAGTGTGGGAAACTGAACTGATTTTTTTCGGATAACTCTTTCAATATAGAGACATGTATTAAATTAAGACTTAAAAATTTAATTTTTTTTCTTTTTTTTCTTTTTTTTTTTTAACATTGAACAGGAGATGTTCATCCCTTGTTCCCTGTTCAGGATATGGTTTACTTACTCTTTCTGTCTTTCTATCTGGGCCACAATGATTTAACTGTCTTAAATTTTTGTTGATCAAACTAGCCAATGGCTGTGACTTTCCATTGTTACGGTACGGGTTGCGAGTTTGTTGGTTGCTGCTTTCAACTGGTAATTAGAAGCCCGAACTCTTTGGAAGCGCTTAGAGAGGCTGCTTTGATCAACAGTTCCATAATATCTGGGTATCTGCAGTGCCATGTCTTTGCATGTATTTCTGGTGGGCAACCTGAAGTCGCTCTATGCTCTGTTCTCAGCCTGGTTTGTATTACCACTGATGACAGATAGTGAAAATTATGGTGTTTTTTTAATCTCTCTCCTCAAAACGAACCTAATAGAAAACACAGCAAAAAGAAATACGACTAAACAGAAAACAAAAAAAAACCAAACCTTTCTTTTATTAATATTCGTGGTATCCGTTCCTACTTCTGCAGCGTAGAATTTTTCCTTTTGGAACGGTCGCCAGACATATTCGCCTTCTGTGAAGCTAACTTGAACTCTTCTTGTATTGTCAATGAATTCTTAATTCCAGGCTATCTTCCCCTTTGCCGAAAGGATTGCGGCATTCACGTGTATGGCCTTGGTATATACATCTGGGATAATCTTCCAATAGCCAGGAAATTGTCTCTGGAGGCCACTGAATACACTTTCGTGTGCTCCGGTCTTTCGTTACTAAACTCTGTTGGCTTTCTCTTTTTTCTTTATCGCTTCCCCCCTCTTCCCAGGATTGCAGTATATTAGACATAATAATGTAAATTGCAATTTACTGTTCTCCTTATTACTCTTTTCTTTTTCTGCTCACTATTACTGTTTCACTTCCTAATTCTTCCACGCCCTATAACCCCTTGCGTTTTAGTAGCTTTATCGCTTTGCCTTGAGTGATAGAAGTGGATATCGGCTCGGAACGAGAAATCGGAGAGCCGAGTTCGAATTCCAGTTGAATTCATTGCATTTACTTACGCGCAAATACTCCTTAGAAAATTTATTAATCCGTCTCTTCCTTCCAGTTATGGGTTAAATAACAGGACAGATTAGGTTCTATAGCCTTGGCTGGCAACTAGTCTACCGCAGAAAACAATGGCAACCGACTGCAGGATAATCTTCTGTCCAGTCAGTCATGTCTCTTCCGAGACATGATTGCCCAAGCATGTTTCACGTGTGGTAATTAACTGACTAACTGACTTGAGTGATATCGATTTTTTTAAAAGACAGAATTTTGATTATGTCATTGATTTCTCTTCAAATTAAATGTGCTATCCATTTTAGTTATTGCTGCTGTTGGCAGTCCTCAAGTGAAGGTGTGTCTGCTATTTTGTACAGATCTTTGTGATTTTGTACTGCCAGTCAACAATATTCAATGATGATAGATATATGGATAAGAGTAGTCTGTTATAGATAAATAGATGGATAAATAGATAAATAGAAAGCTATGAACAAGATTCAATAGATAGATAGATAGATAGATAGATAGATAGATAGATAGATAGATAGATAGATCTCACCCTCTCTTCCGATCTCAAGTGGAACCATTACATTGAATCAATTGCTAAATCCACTGCTAGGAAGGTTGGGTCACTGTGTCGGGCCAGGAAGTTTTTTCCACCTGAATTCATCTTACACATGTACAAATCAACCATCCGATCTTGCATAGAATACTGTTGTTATATCTGGTCGGGCTCGCCTTCTATTCATCCCAGGGTTCTCGACAGGCTCCAAAGGAGAATCTGTAATGTGAACGGTTCCGAACATGCATCTCGACTCCATCCACATTCTCACCGACGGAATGGGGCTTCCCTCTGTCTCTTCTACAAATATTTTCATGGTTTCTGCTCCAAGGAGCTTAGCTCACTTACGCCCCCTCCACAAGAATTTACCCGGGCAACCAGACTGGTAACAAGGTCTCACTCTTGTACAGTTCAATCAACCAAATGCAGCCGCTACTTCTACTCCCCAGCTTCTTTTTTTTGCACCTCCCGCTTGTGGAACTCCCTTCCGTATAATTGCTTGTCTGACTGCTACAATCTCCAAGAATTTAAATGCAATGTCAATTCCCATCCATTATCCACTTGACTTCAGCCCTTCTCTCGTCCTTTACCCATCATCCGATGCATCTAGTTCTTTTCTTTTCTCACTATCTTCGCAACTGTCATCACAGTGGTATTCCCATCCTTCTCTTGCCTTTTCTCTGACAGCCCCATATAACCGGTGCGTTTTTCTTTTCGCTCTCCTCCTGCTTGAAATTTTACTCTTCTCTTATGTAGCCCCCTACTTATCGATTTAGATAGATAGATAGATATTAACCGATTTAGATAGATAGATAGATAGATAGATAGATAGATAGATAGATAGATAGATAGATAGATATTAACGAAGATAGATATTAACCGATTTAGATAGATAGATAGATAGATAGATATTAACGAAGATAGATATTAACCGATTTAGATAGATAAATAGATAGATAGATAGATAGATAGATATTAACGAAGATAGATATTAACCGATTTAGATAGATAGATAGATAGATATATATTAACCGATTTAGATAGATAGATAGATGGATAGATAGATAGATGGATGGTAATATGCGCCGTTTTCCTACAAAGAATCATTTGGCATTTATGGACCGAGCAGCCAGTCGGTCGAAATTTATGAAACTTTTCTCTTCAAACGTTTTTTTTTAGGAAAACTGTGCGTTGTGGCGCAGTGGATATCGGCTCGGAACGAGAAATCGGGGAACCTGAGTTCGAATTCCAGTTGAATTCCTTGCATTCACTTACGCGCAAATACCCTTCGGAAAGGTATTAATCCGTCTCTTCCCTCCAGTTATGGGTTAAATAATAGGACAGATTGGGTTCTATAACTTTGGTCGGCAACCAGTCTACAGCAGAAAGCAATGGCAACCTACTGCGGGATAATCTTCTGCCCATTCAGTCATGTCTCTTTCGAGACATGATCGCCCTAGCGTGAATCACGTATGGCACTTGAATGACTGATCTTCTCAAGTGTAGTAGCTGTAATCGCTCTTTCCAGAATTGGTGGGGAGTTTCCTAGCTAATCTTTTGTTTGAAGTGTGAAATGTCAACATGACGATGTCATTATTTTCTCCTCAAGTTACATTTGCTGTCCATTTTAGTTGTTGCTACTCATCAAGTGATGTGGTTTCTGTTATTTGATGCATTTTCTTGTTTGTGAATGTGCAGCGCCAGTCTACGATGTTCTTTGACAAGACCTTAAAGACTTTACTATTTGTCTATATTTTTGAGATGAGGTAATATTTACATTATTCGTAACATTGTCCCCGTCTTTGTTCTCATTTGTACGATGTTTCGGCCGTTGTACGCTCCGGCCTTCTTCAGGTGCTAGGAATTTTGAACCGAACCCTTTATTACAATCACTGGGGTATATGAACTCCATTCCGTAAAACCGCGATTGAAAGTCATGAGTTATTTCCCTCTGACCTTGCAAGTTACTTGTTCACCACTGATGTAGCCTTAAGGAATCAGCACATATGCTTGGCTTCAAAAATCTCCTAAGGCTACCAAGCATAGAGATGAACACAATATGGGAACCAGTAATACGGAGTGCCAGAGAAACTCATTACTATAAAAAAATTGCAATATGAGCTCTGGTTAAAAAATACTAGAGAAAAACATTAACATCAAAAAATTGCAATATGAACTCCAGTAAAAAAGGGTTACTGGACATTTATAAGTTCCAAAAAATTCAGTTGTTCTTGCTCTTAAGAACACATGGCCCAGTGGATATAGACGTTGGTTAGTTCCTGTGACTTGACCCAACGAGTTGTGAGTGGATATAGATGTTGGTTAGTTCCTGTGTCTTGATCCAGACTTGTGAGCCCAATACCAGGCTACAACAAAGGTGAACAAGTAACTCATGACTTCTAATCGAGGCCTTACGCAAGGAATGAGAATGATATACCCCAGTGATTGTAATAAAGGGTTCGGTTCGAAATTCCTAGTGCCTGAAGAAGGCGGGAGCGTACAACGGCCGAAACGTTGTACAAATGAAAACAAGATGAGAACAATAGTCCGAATAATGTAAATATCTTCAAGACTTTACTCGCTCGAAACCTTTTTTAACCATTGATCTAATCAAGCAGTTTTAACAGTTGACAATTTCGACATTTCTGAAGGAAAATGATACCCATATGAAAGATTCGATTTGACGAGGCGATTTGAGAAGATTTCTGGTTGATGTTCTGTGTTATTAATATTATATTAATCCGTCTCTTCCCTCCATAACTGAAGGGAAAAGACGGATTAATTATATTTTCCAAGGGTATTTTTGCGTAAGTGAATGCAAGGAATTAAACTGGAATTCGAACTCGGGTCCCGATTTGTCGTTCCGAGTCGATATTCACTGCACTGCAACGCACATCCTTGGTGGTTAA
>JBBBDQ010000558.1:1812500-1825000 GCA_037127315.1 Ascarosepion bandense
AAAAATCGCTTAAAAATTTTTCATAAGATTCAAGAGTAAAATATAGTTTCTCTCTTGTCTTGTTTATTTAATTATACACTTCTTAATCTCGGATTATAACTGAGTATAGTTTTACATGTTTTTTAAATGCTCAAACTTCTCTTAATTTTGAAAATTAAGAGTCCATTAAAAAATCCCTGTTACGTGAGCGTATATATATATATATATATATATATATATATATATATATATATAGTTTTGAGGCATAATTAAATTAGACCAGTACACAGTTGTATTAAATAGTGTTCAAAATAATTATATTGTAGAACTTTTGAATATTTTTCATTTCTAAACAAGTTATTAATTAACCCAGGTTTCTACCTTTTGGTGTCTTCAGGTGATTTACAATAACATTACATTACATTACATACATACATACATACGTATACAGTAGCGGCCATAATATAAGGAACGGAAACAACAAAGACATAAATATGTGTATTACTTTAAATGTAATGCATGATTAGCAATTTTTACCGAATAAAGAGTAGGGTGTAATGCATAAATATTATACAAAGTTACAAAAATTTACATAATAGTTTAAAAAAAAAACAAGATTAAATGAATCAAAGGAAACAAGCTACTGGACAAAAGTTAAGGAACGTTGTTGATAATTTGCATAAACTTTTAATTTACATTGTTAAACTCGATGGAGCTTTTCAACAATAAGTAAAAGTTCATTTATCATTAGGATTTTATTTTTAAGCAATATGGCAAATTCTACACGCAAAACGCTCTCTTTTAAAGGAAAAAATTCATTATCGCTATCAAGAAAAAAGTCAATTTCAGAAATTTCTGATATTGTTCATAGGTCTAAAAGTGTCGTTCATCGTGTAATTAGCAGGTATAAAACCGATAAAACGTTAGATGCGAAACCCAAAACCGGCAGACCTCCAAAAACATCGCAAAGAGAAGATCGAAGAATTGTTAGAATATCTACAAAAACCGTTTTTAAAACTGCTACATCAATTGCTCGTAAATTTAATTAAGAGACAGATAAGATTTCAAGGAAAACGGTTGCTCGCACGTTAAAAAGTGCAGGATTGCATGCCCGTATTCCAACTTCGAAGTCTCTTATTTCAAAGCGAAACCAAAGGGCATGCCTGGAGTATGCGAGAGAACATGTTGTTTGGACTGACGCACAATGGGATACAGTTAATTTCAGTGAGGATTCCACGTTTACTATATTTGGTTCTGAGGGCAAAACTTACGTACACCGTAGAACAGGTGAAAGACTGTCTTCTCAACGTGTCAAGAAAACCGTTAAGTTTGGTGGTGGCAGGATGATGGTGTGCGGAATGACATTATCTGCAGGAGTTGGCCCTATCATCAGCGTACATAGCAATATCAATGCTGAGATTTACAAAGGGCTTCTTCAGTAGCATGTGGTACCAAGATTACACTATAATTTTTATAAATCTCCTACTTTCATGCAGGACAAAGCACCTTGCCACAAACCTCAGAAGTTTATGGCTTTATTTGAAGAAGAAGGAATCGCCCTAATGAAATGGCCAGCCCAGAGCCCCGACCTGAATCCAATAGAAAATGTTTGGAAGATAATTGGAGAAAGGGCTCATAAAATAAACTTGAAAAACCAGGATCACCTGTGGGAGTTATAGAAAGACGAATGGGAGGGAATAACTGCTGATTTTTGCAAGAAATTAATTATATCAACTGGTCGACGATGCAAAGAAGTCATTGACAATAAGGGGATGTTTACCAAATATTAATTTTTTTTATATTTTGTTCACGATCAAATATTAACAAGATCGTTTCTTTACTTTTGTTCAGTAGCTTATTCCTTTTGTTCCATTTAATCTTTATTTAAACACAAACTATTATGTAAATTTTTGTAACTTTGTATATGTTGTGAATTCTTGTTTAGAAAACCACACAATATAATTATAACAAAAACAGATAGGAGAGGAAAAATGTAAGTATCTTGAATAAAAGATATACAACCTGTACACTGTTAGTAGATTCAGGAATACTGGTTAGTAGGAGTCAAATATATATATATATAAGAAGTAAGTCCGCGTAATAGTCTATATTCTTGCTGACCAACGAGCGGCGGTTCAACTGCTCTGACAAACACCAACTAACAACAACAACCCGTTCTGTGTAGGAAGGATTATTTGTATACCATGGAAGAGTGCATAGAGTGTGTGAAAAGGGGGTGACTCCCCAACATCCCCCATCCCTAGCTTCATTTTAGGAAAGGTTAATATTTTTTCGTTTTGGATCTATAATCAAAGGCTCTGAACTTCCGCTTCCTGTTGGTTCTTCTGATTTCCGTGTTAGATTTTGGTTTCTGGATGTCAAAAACTTCAAAGATTTTCTACATAGAATCTTCACATTCTAAAGGCGAGGAGCTTGGTTCTTCAACTCTTCTTTTTTGGATTTGATTCACGTGTCTTCTATGTGAGAATTTTTTCCCTTTGATAATATACATTACGCTTCCAATTCTGCTTATAATTATTCCTGGCTCCCAATACGCCATATTGTTATTAGAAATTTTGAAATATACTTTTTCACCGGGATTGAACGATCTTTTCACTATTGTAGATGTATTCCGATTATTGCTTTTGCCTGGTAATAATTTCTCGAAAACCGATCGGATTTTTCGCGCAAACATCACCTCGGCCGGTGACAGTTTTGATGGCGTGTTCTGGTTTGGCGTAATACGGTAGACTTGTAGGAATTGATGTAATGCTTTTTTTATAGTGTGTCTATCGCTTTTTTTTTTAACGTTCTCTTAAGCGTATCTACAAATCTTTCGGCAATCCCATTTGATCGTGGGTGATAGGGAGCTGTTTTTATACGTCTTATTAGGTACATTTCACAAAAATCTTTAAAATTACCTGACGTGAATTGAGTACCATTATCTGTAACTAAAACGTCAACGATGCAGAACCTCGCAAAGAGTTCATGCAAACAGCTTATAGTATTGTCGGTTGTTGGGTGTTTATATCTAAAAACTTCCAGCCATTTACTAAAGCTGTCTACTACTATAAAATAGTAGTAGCCATTTATAGGTCCTGCGTAGTCTGCGTGTATTTTTGACCACGGTTTGTCCGCCTTTGGCCAAGGCTTTTGTATAATCAATGGCGATTTTGCTGCCACCGCACAGCTTTTCCACTTTTCCACCATCTGTGCGATATCTTCATCTATTTTTGGCCAGTAAACATAGCTTCTAATTAGTGCTTTCTTGCGATTTTTCCCGGGATGTCCAACATGAAAGTCTTTTAAAATTCTCCTTTGAAGTGGCTTTGGCATCACGATCCTTTCATTATACAGTCGTACATTGTCACAAATTGAGAAACTATCTGCCAATTTTGCGTCTCTGTCTTCAATTTATTTCTTTGTCGTGTTAATAAATTAATCCGCTTCTGCGTTTCTTCTTATCTCTAGCAATGTAACCGGAAGTTCTTTAACCGTGTTACTTAGTACTTTGTTGATTTCATCCTCAGCTCTCAGCGCTGCTATCACTGAGTCTTCCAAGGGTTCACTTTCTTTAGGAATCAGCCTCGATAGTCCATCTGCGTGACCTATTTTTTTCGATGGTAAATATTCTAGTTTAAAATTGTAGTTTAGTATTGTGCCCCACCTCAGGAGTCTATTCACGGTATATACGGGTAGTCCTTTCTTTTTTGGATCCAAATATGGTAAGAAGCGGCTTATAGTCCGTTTTTAGTGTAAATTCTCTACTGTATATATATCTATGAAATCGAGTTACGGCGAAAATAATTCCAAAAGCTTTTTTTTCTATTTGTGAATTGTTTTTCTCGGCCGGTAGTAATGCTCTCGATGCGTGGCCTACGGGTTTTTAGTACTATCCTGCATTTTATGTAAAATGCATGCTCCTATACCGTGTGAGCTTGCATCGCTTGCTGCAATAATCTCCAGCCTAGGGTCGAAATGTGTCAAAGTTAAATCTGATGTCAATTTATTTATAATTTTGTTAAACGCCTTTTTGCATTCCTCCGACCAGTTCCACTGGACATCTTTTTTCAGTAATTCGTTGAGAGGTGCCCTCAATTTATGCATACTATCGATAAACTCTCCAAGGCCGAGGAAGCTTTGCAATTCTACGATAATTTTAGGCTCAGGCATGTTTTTGATTACTGAAGCTCTCTCTGGGTCGGGCTTCCTGTCATTCCCATTTATGATGTGGCCTAGATATTTTATTTCTTTCAAGGAGAAATCACATTTCTTCTTTTTAACTTTGTAACCCAAAGTCTTGTCTTTTAAAAATTTCCTTGATGCGTGTCGCATGGTCTTTTAAATTATCGTTTTTCACTAAAATATCGTCCAGATAAGCTGTGGCGAAATTTTGTCCCGTCAACATAGTGTAGGGTTTCATACATTGACACCCACACACACACACACACGCATGGTCACTCGCCGTCCACGTGATGACTGGTTCTCGCCAGAAATGATGCTAATAAAAACGGAAAACAGCACGTGGTACACTAGTTAGGATTTCGTCCCGGGACAAGTGCCGACATGCCTTCCTAACTCACACAAACACACGCGCACTAATTGCGTGTAGCAATTAGTGGCGCAAAATTTCTTTTATTTTTCTTCTCCTACATTAACACTATGCACATTAACTTTCATTCAAACAGGACTTTACATAAAATAATTCCTACACGTAAATCCACAATTTTTCCAACCTTCGTCAGTAGAAATCCACCGACTGCTACATTCGCATGTAAGTTTCTCTCTCTCTCTACTCAACGCACACACAGACACAGAACTTTGTCTTCTGTCTGACTTTCTTCATCAAGGATTTGGACTTTGAACTCTTTACGAAAATCTTAACAATTGTTACAAACCTTTCTTTCAGCTAGAGAAAAAACTTCATACATCTTATTTTGTTTCTACGAACAGACGAAGGGGAATGACTCTTTCCTTTTCACTTTCTCATGCATGCTCTCTCAACCCCATGTAACCTTTGTCAATACATTGTTTTTCTGGTTACTTTCGCCTTTTTGTTCTTTCTTAAAACCTGCTTCAAACCATGACTAAGGTTGCGTCGAGTCGACTCGTAAATCTAAATTAGTAAGTGGACGCTTCGCCCACTACAATAGTATCCATCGTCTGCTGAAAAATCGCAGGCGCTACTTTTATTCCGAATGGTAACCTGTTGTATTTGTGTAGACCTTTGTGCGTATTTATGCACAGTAATTTGGAACTAATTGGAATCTGCAAGTATGCTTCGCTTAGGTCAATTTTTGAGAAAATCTTTCCATTAAGTTTAGTGAATATTTCTTCTGGGCTAGGCAACGGATAGTGATGGTCTTTAATTGCATTATTCAGTCCCGTGGAAAAATCTACTTTCTCCCGATTTATTCTTAACATAACAGGTGCTGACCATTTTCATCCTCCACTCTAGTAGACCTTACCCTACTAGGTTGATTTTTATTTCTGCATACCGTAGCTTTGTGGCCCATCTTACCACATTCTCGGCAATTTTTGTATTTAAAACCAAGTTTTGTATTTAAAAACCAATCCTTAAACCAATGCCATCCACCTGTATCTGTAACATGCAGAAGGGGGAGGCTTGTTTTTTACTAGATGCTTGTTAACCGTAGTGCTTTATTTTTTCTCTTTGGCATTATAATTTTGTTTTGTCTCAAGGGGAGGGTACAAAACGTAAATTTCTTTTTACCTTTCGAATGTACACTACTCCTGACTTTTCAATGTCCTTGCTATCTTTCTTTATGCTGTGGCATTTCTGGCAATCTTCTGACAATTTTTGTAATGTTAGACCTGGCTCGTTTTGCAGTTTGGTCAGCATGTCTGTAGTAGCAACTAGTCCTTGGACAAATATGAGACACTTGAAAGTGTCTGGGGTAAGTTCCGACATTTTAAATCCGTCAGTGTTTATTGACGATAGCTGCAAAAATAGAATAGTCCTCCTTTTCGTCTTTTCTGAGATTAAGTCATTTCCATCTTTTATGGAACAACGAGATTTTGGGGCTAAATAGCTCTGTGAGACCTGTCACTGCTTCATCGAACGTTAGATCATTCGTTTTTTTTAGTGTGTTTTTGTCTGTGCTTAATTTCTTGAGTAGAATTCTTAATTTTTTCTTCTCACTCCAGTGCTGACAAGTCGATATTAAAAATATCCTCATATCGCCTGTAAAACTCTCCGAAATTTTTATCTTTCTCAAGTGAGTATTCAAAAATTTCAATCGAGTTCCACACCGCATCTTGTGAAAATGTCTCCTCCTTCTCCGTGTTCCTATCCAGGATTGTGCTTGTTAATTTTAATAACAGTTGATGCAGTTATTGTTTGTCTTTCCTCGTTGGCCTTTTGCATTTCAGTTTGTCTTTCTTCAATTTGCTTTTGCATCTCTATTTGTCTCTTTTGTATTTCTGTTTGCCTTTTGCATTTGCATCTGTTTTATTTTTGATATTGTCTTTCTTCAGTTCTTTTTATAATTTCGAGTATTTTCTTTCTTTTTATAATTTCGAGTATTTTCTTTTGAAAATCTTTCATTTTTTCTTTTCGGTATTAGTGTCGACAACTTGTTTGTGGTCGACTTGTTTGAGTCAGTTTGTAGCACACTTTGTTAAAGTGATTCAGGAGGGAGAAAAAAATCGTCACAATTTTTTTGTGCGACTCGTGCGCAAATCTATTTCGCCAATTTGTTGACTCCTCTTATGTGATTTTCGAGGTCCTCGACGCTAAGTTTTTTTTTCCTTGGTGTTATGCGTAAGTTCGATCTTTTTTTGCCGCCAATTTGCTCTTTACGACTGATGTGACAACGTCATTTTTTTCGTCCGTGTGCACTGGTTAGAATCCTCGTCGCCAAATTGTTGTTTGGCGAGAATGTATTTTTTCTTCGGCGTGAACTTGTACGAATCCTTCGTCACCAAACTGTTGTTTGGCGACTGACGTGAAACACGTATTTTCTTCGGCGTGAACTTGTACGAATCCTTCGTCGCCAAATTGTTGTTTGGCGACTGACGTGAAACACGTATTTACCTCCACGTGAACTTGTACGAATCCTTCGTCGCCAAATTGGAAAAGGGGTGACTCCCCAACAATATAATATTTATGCATTACACTCTAATCTTTATTCGGTAAAAATTTCATTGCTAATCATGCATTACTTTTTAAGTAATACACATATTTATGTCTTTGTTGTTTCCGTTCCTTATATTATGGCCGCTGTTGTACATATATATATATATATATATATATATATATATATATATATATATATATATATATATATATATTATTACTTTGTAATTATTTTTTTCGTAGCAATTATTTTCTTTGTTATTTATTCATTTGTATATATGTGTTTATTATAAATCATATTTTAGGACATATACAATTTTTTAATAGATATATCCAGTACAAATCGTACATTTGTTTCGACATTGCAACTACAATGTCTCCTTAGGTGGTGTGGACAGGAATGGAAAGCCTCTTTTCTTATATTTGGTGAGTTGTGTATGGGATGTTGGTGGGGGTTAGTGATAAGGGAATAAGTCTTGTGAATTGTCCGTTTGAATTTTGAAGAAAATGGTGTGGGTAGTGAATATAGTTGATTAATAAGTGTCTGGGAGTTTTGTAGACAGATTTAACATTAGCAGTTAGAATGTTAGTTTTTATTATCTTGCGACTAGACTATATCCTTTGGATTTCTTAGAGGAGCAGAGTAGGAAGGTGTAAGGGTGGAGAGGGATGGGATCGGACTTAATACTTATTTTGTACAGAATATTTTTGTATTTAAGCAGAGTTTTTATAATTAATCTAATTTTGTATATTTAACCTTAATTCTGGATTTAGGAAATCGATTTTTTCTATTAAATTTTAAATTTTAATTAAATCAGTTTGTGGTAAGATATAATGTAAGAAGTAAAATTTAATGTTAAAAATTTAAGGTAATAGGTAAGTAGGTAATAGGTGCGTAATAGGTAGAATTTTATGTAAGAGGAAAGATTAAATGTTTGTATTTAAGGTAATAGGTGAATAGGTAATAAGTATGTTTGTATTTAAGATAGTAGGTAAAATTTAATGTGTGTATTTAAGCAGAGTTTTTATAATTAATCTACTTTTGTATATTTAACCTTAATTTAGAATTTAGGAAATCGATTTTTTTCTATAGAATTTTGAATTTTTTTAAAAAATTTATAAAAGATAATTAGATCACAGTTTGTGGTGTATGTAGGAGTGTTGTTAGTACAATGAAGGTCTAAAATTTCATATATTTATATATATATATATATATATATATATATACCGGCATCCCTCGATTAATGTACATTTGATTAATTTGTTTTCAATCAGTGGTGCGCTAACACTTTTATATCCTAAACTTCAATTAGAGCACGCATAATACTCGATTAGTGCGGCAAAATATTTTTCACTTTAAACCTAGTATTTGAAAATTCTGTTTTCTTTTTTTTTTTCTTCCAAGAACACATAACAGGAAGTTTAAAATAAGAAAGGAAATGGTCAGGAATTGTAAATATTTTGTAGGAAATATTCTCTCGCAAATTGCTCGAATTTCGGGCCAGAAAAAGAAAAATGCTGACAATTCAACTCGCCGGTCCAATCTCGCCAACTGCTATCCACCTAACCAGTTAAAACCTCACCTTTGCTTCGAGAACGACTGCTTGTATCGGCCGATCAATTTTTTCCATTGGCCGACAACACAGAGAGGACGCCAAAGATTTGCATACATTCCCATAGCGACTCCTGCGGCAGACTTGTTTTGGGTCTGTAATTTTCTTTTTCGTCGCATTTTACGTTGTAGTATTAACGCGACGCACTGTCGCTTGGTTTGACCAGGTAAGTCGTTGTTTTCTTCGCAATACATTTTTATCTGA
This sequence comes from Ascarosepion bandense, assembly GCA_037127315.1. Taxonomy (NCBI): domain Eukaryota; kingdom Metazoa; phylum Mollusca; class Cephalopoda; order Sepiida; family Sepiidae; genus Ascarosepion; species Ascarosepion bandense. The sequence continues at coordinate 1,821,396 of JBBBDQ010000558.1, forward strand.
TTTTGTATGATTCAGGGGTGTAAGTTGTGGTAATAAAAAATAACCACATATATAATGTGTATTACTTATCCGTGCTGAGTTATTCCGTCTTCGAAGTTTTGTGAATGCACCATTGTCTTGTCTTCACTTTTTAAGACTTTTCTTTCTTTGACCAGTCTGCGGCAAAAATAAATGGCAACCTACTGGGAGGAAATCTTCTACCTAGAATCACTTAATCTGACTCATAAATAAACTCTGAATTATTTGTATTTATAATCAATTCAACCTAAGCAAAGCAGAACTACCACCGGTGCGCAGGGGGTTTACAGAGAGAGTAAAACAAGATACTGGGGATATCCCTAAATCCCCCCTCTAATCAACGAAGTTGAGGTCCTCACTTCTTCAACAGACAAGGCTGAGTCCTTCGCTCGCAGATTCTCCACTAACTCGACACTGGACTCGTTTGGAGTATCTGTACCCGACTTCCCTCTCCGAACCCAGGCCCAACTGACTCACATACTAATTACTCCCGTGGTGGTTTCCAAAATAATTTCTAGGCTTGACCCCCATAAGGCGAGCGGTGGCGACGGAATACCCATCATTGTCCTAAAGAATTGTGCTCCTCGGGTTAACTCTCACACCAGACCTCAAGTGGAATAACTATATAGAATCTATAGCTAAATCCGCTGCTAAGAAAGTCGGTTCTCTCTGTAGGGCCAGGAAGTTTTTCCCGTCCCAAACAATCCTGCACATATACAAATCTACCATCCGCCCGTGCATTGAGTATTGCTGCCACATCTCCGGTGCTCCTGCTATCAACTTAGGTGTTCTCGACCGAATCCAACGGAGAATCTGTAATGTGATCGATCCCGACTTGGCAGCTAGGATACAGTCGCTTTCTGGCCAACGCAGTGTGGCTTCCTTTTATCTCTTCTACAAATACTTTCACGGCTTCTGCTCCGATGAACTTAGCTCACTGGTACCCCCTATATACGAATTTCCTCGAGCTACAAGATTAGCAACTAGGACCCACCCTTTTACTGTGAAACCAATAAATTGTAAACGCAAATACTACTCCAACAGCTTCTTTTCTCGCACTTCCCGCCTGTGGAATTCTCTTCCGCCTACTTGCTTTCCCGACAGTTACAATCTCCAAGAATTTAAATGTAAAGTCAATAGTCATCTCCTGTCTCACTAGCTTACATCCTGTTTCTCATACTTTTTCTACATCAACCCCACTCTCATCAGTACTCTCTTCCCTCTCCTACTCTCTTCCTGACACACCCTGCAACCTCTCACTCCTCATAACATTCCTCCTATGTAACCCCCCGCGATACAGTGGCAGTAAAATGCCTTACTTGTGGGCTACATGATTATAAAAAAAAAAAAGAAAAGAAATAATGGGAGGTTGATGGGATTTAGGAAGGTGAATGAGATTTTGAAAGGTAAAAAGATAGCAATTGATTTTGTATTTAAACTTTTGGAGGTTGTAGCTATCAAAAAAGCAAGCATACGGAAGGGAGTTCCACACGCGGAAAGTGCAAGGAAAAAACTTCTAGAATAGAAGAGGGAGTTTCATTTTACTATTTTGACGGTAAAACAATATTACCTTGATGGACTAATTTAATTATGCCTAAAAACTAAATAGTTATATATATATATATATAAAAAGAGGGAGTTTCATTTTACTATTTTGACGGTAAAACAATGTTACCTTGATGGGCTAATTTAATTATGCCTAAAAACTATATATATATATATATATATATATATAAAGCTGACATGCAAGATACAGAGGGACAGAAAAAATATATGTGGGATGTAATGAAGAAAATTTTAAAAAACGTTGGTATAATCACAATATACATTCCATCTGGAAAGCCTTATAAATTGTACCAAACTAGCCAATCATGTGTGGAAACTAAGAGAAAAAATGGCATGCAACCTTATGTAACTTGGAAGTATATTAAAAAAAGGCCAGACCTTGAAATGGTGAGGATGTTTGCAGATTGTGCCAAAAAGAGAAGTTAGCCATGATACTATTTCCAGAACGAGATGGTTTGCAACATAAAAGGTCCAAATTAATGTTTACACACCTCAGATATATTTTAGAATCATACAAATCAGATAAAAATGTTTACAATTCCTGGCCAGTTCCTTCCTTATTTTGAACTTCCTGTTATGCGTTCTAAAAATAAAAAAACGTTGAAGAATCAGTTCTTCTATAAATAGAGATGGATCCATGTTTATCACTATTGATATTTTAATGCAGCCAAAGAAAAAGAAAATATCTTATTGCGACTGAATTAATGTTATTTGAAACCTTGATTTTTGCGCAAATTCTAATACCGTCCGTTAAAAAAACAAAAAGAAAAATAAATAAATATTGGCATTTTTAGTTTTGGGATGTTGACATTCAATTACCAGCAACGAATAATCGATTGGACGCCTCAACACTCAAAACATGTTATTAAGTGGTGCGCACTAGACATTTATTTTGGCGTTCGGATGCAATCACTGACGTCTGTCAATATCGCTGATGCGAGGAACGAACACCTCGACTACCGTTTGTACCATATCGATTCTGAAGTTAGAATCTCGAATAAGATTTGTAGAGACCAACTGCCATATGTTAAACTTTTTTTTTCTTTTTTTAGGAATATTCACCCACCACAAGGCTTAAGAACCGGTACTTCGTGGAAAAAAAACAAACTCCCGAGACAAAGTTATCCTGTTCCCTACAATCATAACCTCTTTAGGTCGAGACCAATCAACAATTTTTCAAAAATTTGGAACTGGACAACTGAGTGTCAGCCAGCTTTTGAAAAAATAAAAACTATATTAACATGAGAACTATTTCTGACTCACTTCAACCCGCAATTATATATAATTGTAGCCTGCGATGCTATCTCGTACGGTACTGGAGCGTGTATCCTACATCTTATGCCAGACAGTGCAACGAAATCCATAGCACACGCATCAAGAACGTTGCTACCAGTAGAAAAAACGTGCAGTCACAAAATTTCACAGATATAAGAGCCACTCAAGGTAGGTGTCACTGAAGATATAAACTTATTTATAAATGGAACTTTGTCTGTGTGTGTGTGTGTTTGTGTGTGTGTGTGAATCCGTTACCTATAGACTCCGAAACGGCTGAACCGATTTTCTTGAAAATTTACACAGTTGTACTATAAGCGTCTGCGAGTGTTCTTAGCTAGGTTTTGTGTGGAGGTACCTATGATAAATATCGAAAATCGATAATCGAAAAAATCGGGTTATAGAAGGAGTGGTCCGATTTTAATCAAATTTCATACACTCATAGACAAAGACATAATATTCAGAAGTTTCAAGGTTGCAGTTTTTACAATAGTGCAGAAAATCGATTATATATATATATATATATATATATATATATATATATATATAAAAGGCAAGATGTTTATGTGTGTGTCTGTTTATCTGTTTGTATGTCCTTTATACAAATCCTCAATTTTTATTCGATTCTCATCCAACTTCACACAAATATTCTTTAGGCTGAGTCTGAACTCCAGGACCATGGATTATTTTTAAAGCTTTCATTACACCCGAGCAACGCCGGGCTATACTGCTAATATGTTATAAATACA